>CAJFCP010000036.1:6867775-6890626 GCA_904066005.1 Synergus itoensis | reverse complement strand
TCTGGCCAAGCTAGATACTACTACTGAAACTAAATTCTACGTCTGACTAAAGCTGGAGGCTACTACTGACAAATAAATCCAGTCTGACCGAAGCACGGTATTAATACTGAAAATAATGGGGTTGACTCAAACTGGGTACTACTACTGATACTTAACGCTGGGTCTGACTCAAATTGGGTACTACTACTGACCCTTAATTCGGCGTCTGGCCAAGCTAGATACTACTACTGAAACTAAATTCTACGTCTGACTAAAGCTGGAGGCTACTACTGAAAAATAAATTCAGAGTCTGACTGAAGTACGGTATTACTACTGAAAATAATGGGGTTGACTCAAACTGGGTACTACTACTGATACTTAACGCTGGGTCTGACTCAAATTGGGTACTACTACTGACTCTTAATTCAGCGCCTGGAAAAGCTAGATACTACTACTGAAACTAAATTCTACGTCTGACTAAATCTGGAGGCTACTACTGAAAAATAAATCCAGAGTCTGGCCGAAGCACGGTATTACTACTGAAAATAATGGTTTGGCTCAAAATGGGTACTACTATTGATACTTAACGCTGGGTCTGACTCAAGGTTAATATTACTACTAAAACTGAATTTTGAGTTTATCCGAAGTGAGATACTACTACTACCGGAAATAAATTCTGGGTCTAGTGCAAGCTAGTTACTACTACACTGAAAGTAAATTCTAAGTCTGACCGAAGACAGGTGTTACTACTGATATTTAATCCTGGGTCTGGATCAAGCTAGGTACTACTACTGAAACTAAATTCTGGGTCTGGGACAAGCTGGGTATTACTACTGATACTAAATTCTACGTCTGACTAAAGTTGGGGGCTACTACTGAAACTAAATTCTGGATCTGACTCAAGCTAGACTCTACTACTGAATGCTACTAGAAAATCAAAAATACTAAAGGTATAAAAGTAAGAAAATTAATAAATTCTCCCGTTTATTAATAAATATTATTTAATATATATTAAATATCAAATACGTGATAGAAAGAAAATAACAAAATATTTTCGCAAAAATATTTCGATAGAAAAGCAATGTAAAGAATATTATAAAAAGTTTTTATTTATGCTGGACGCTCAATATCGAATAGGACTCGTGCAATTCATCAAAGGGTCCTTTCTGAATGTCACGTATTCTGCTTTCCACTGACATCATTCTTCGGGAGCTTTATTATTGGAAGTTCTCCTCCTTCGATTTGCGGCAGAAGGGTGGTTTTCAGCGGAATAATAATTCACTGGGAGAAATCGTAGTCCATTCGGCCAACTTCGTGCAATAAGTCAGAGATCCCTCGGCATTGCCGAGCCAGCATGCTACGCACGAAAATACTTTTCGGTTTGTCGAATACGTCCTCGATGCTAAGTCTGTTTGTTGCTCCGCTTGATTCACTGCGATCGTCCCACCCTTCCGTGTCGGAAGTTCCGCCATGGCGGTACCGCATTGCCTGAGCCTCGACAGGCATCGATATTGGCAAAGCTTGTGAATTCTCGGCGGGACCACCAAATATTCCGCCACTTCCTTTGACGACAGAATTTTCTGCACTGGTATATATAAAAAGATCAGGATTGCCGGCGGCAGTCTCCTAGGGAATACTCCCTATTTTCACGAAATGTAAACAAGACCGTAAAAAATACACTGGATTTGTAGGATACAATTTATAACATTGACAAATATCGAAAATTATTTTTCAGCATCTGAGAAAACCTTTGCGTGTTTACTTTTCACCAAAGTATTAATAAGAAAATGAATCCAATATTTACAGTGATTTATGGAATCGATATTTTTCAAGTTCAATTTAAGTAGTAAAGCCTGGTTTTAGTCAGACTCGCATTCTGACAGATATCAACCATAATTTTTCGTTTATTTTTCCTCGAGTTGTTTACTTATTACTAACATCGATAAATAATACTAATACTATTTCTGCTAAAGTAATCAAAGTGGACGTTTATTTTTGCTGACAATGTCGAAAAATTCGATGAAATCTCACAAGATGTTCCATATCAGCAGGAAACAGAAAAAAGACAATTTATGTACGTTCACTGAAAATTTCTGTTAATAAAAAAATGACTTGATATTGAGAAGGAAAATATAAGTGATAGAAAATCGAATTTAATTTTTGCATTGGCTGAAGTAACGATGAGTTAAGGTGCAGAAGTGTGTCAGTTTGCAAAAAGTAGATTAAAAAATAACAGTATCTATGCACAAGATATTTTCAGCGAAACGAGCTGTCGCTCGTATCATCCAAATGAAAATGTATCAACGACCAATAACACGGGCTTCACCGAAAGGAAAAAATAAAACTAGGCAAATATCGTAATTGCATGAAAGCCAGGTACAACGTAACTTCATCAACCGACAGAAATAAAAAGAAAAAAGGCTGGATGGCGCAACGCAGCACTGGACGTTGAATTGGGAATGGTAATACTCTGTTTTTTTCATATGTACCACTAGACGTTTGTTTAATACAAACAGAAAGTTTTCATCAAAATCACTTAGTGAGAATTGTAAACACTGCAAAAAAATTTTCTCTTTGGTCTCCATTGCTTAATATTTTTTTCACATATTATCTTTCAAAATGAAATACGGTGTTTTTCGAACCGTGTAATTCTTTGAAAATATTTAGTGTGTAACGTATTCTGTAAAATTGTATATAAAAACGCTGCGAAGTATCGACAAAGAAGAAATATATAAAACAACAATTGAAAGTCATATATCTGCCAAGTCTTAATCAAAAATCAAATTTAAACATACTGGTATTGTGCAAAATCGATTATTCTCTTCCGATGATTGCATCAAGAGAAAGCGGAAACTAGGTCAAAAGTTTTTATTGAAAAAAAAACCAGCGTTAAAGGAATATTTGACAAAAGTCAACAGAAAGTTTACTTGGTTGAAAGTTATATTACAAAACTCGGCGAAAGTTCTATTTTTGAACCGAAATTTCATAAATTTATTACATTTTAATAGCAAACAAAAATGAGAAGTTTAATCCAATTTTCATTCATGATTACTTTTTATACAAAGTATAGATGGAAAAATCTTTTGGTCTTGGTGAAAGGGCATTGCGATAGGATTTCTCTGTGCAACAGACAAATTTAGTTATTTTAATAAATGAGTTTCTGCTTTTGTGTATGCTCGCGTTCATATTTTATATTAAACGCAAACGAAGCATGCAAAAAAAAAATAAGGAAAAAAGTATTTGTTTGTATCAGCTTGGCAAAAAATTGTATATCAAATACGTTTTACAAAAGTAAAATTTAACTTGATAAGTTTTTAATTTACAAATGCCTTCTGATTGGAAATGCTAATTTCCTGAGCTGCATTAACTTCCGGCTTGTAAACTAAACAAGAAATCAATTGGCAAAAGTAATTTTAGTAGGAAAGTAATTTTAAGATAGAATGTGCTACAACTTGGGATAGGTCCCATTAGTTGTGGGATTAAGCCCTTTTCTTCCTTTTTCTTTCTAGATTTATTTTTTCAAATAATAATTATATGATTACAACTGCAATTTCAGAGTATCAGGAAGTGGAAATCATTAAGGAAAACATGAAAATATTTCGACCCGTATCGAGTTGTTAGATGCTCTTCCTTAATTCATCATGCTAACGGAGTATCTTGGGATTCGGTCGTAGAATTATTACACGGAAAGGGAAGCCCCGGAAGAAAGTAATAAACAAAGTTATGGTGTATGGAAATTACCCGGCTTAGCAACGAAAAGGTTAATTAAATTTAGTCGTGAATGAACGCTGCTAGCAACTTTGAAGTTTAACTAAGATGAGCTATCTGATGAAAAACTCGAAGAAAGAAGGTACAGATATCGACTAGACTCTAGAGAAAAAAATATCTGGATAATATGAAAAGTGAAAGATAGACGTGTTAATATCGCACACCGTGTGGGGCAGTAAACCATATCACAGAAAAAGGTTTGGACATGAAGAAATAGACACATTTGCCATCAAAAATAGTGAAACTGTGCAGACTGCGCATCAAGTTTAATGAGCCTCTCTCTACGTTCATGTCGTTGAAAAATGCGAGAGATGTTTTTTACGCTCGATTACCGCAATCCTCTTTCCGCGAATTCATATACGAGACACTGTTTTCTACTAAACGTCCAGAAAGAATGTCGACCACCGGATTTACCATACATTTTTTATCTTTACATTCAATTTCACGCTAATTTTTTTTTATTATAATGCGAGGCGTGTAATTAAAGGATAAATTAAAAATTAAACGTACAAAATGGTTTCCTGGAGCAGAGTGGAGCGCGCAGATTTTTTATTTTAAAAAATAAATTGAATGCTTCACAATTTTAAAATATAATCCGTAATAACGTGCGGAAGTAATATTTTGAGTTTATCCGAAGAGAAATTTTTCAAAACTGTCACGGTGATAATTTGTGTTACATTAAAGCGGTTCCAATTAAAAAATTGATTGATTTTCAACATAGTGGTCAAGAAAAGAATAGAAAGCAGTTTACGTATAATGAAATAATAAAAAAGTAAAATCATAACAATTTTGCGACACTAGTTTTGAATTAAAATCACGCTGAAATCAATTTGAACTATTTGTTAATAATATTCTTACACTCGGTTACATATTTATTTAAAAAAAATGTGTCCTTTTTTTTGTCAGTTTTGCTCTCAACAGCAGAAATTTCGCAATCACTTTATAAAAATTTAGCAACATCATAAAATATTAAGCTCACCTTTCCACGCGTTTTCTAACTGTATGTTTCGAGTTAATGTTGCAGCTCGCATTTCATAATTAAATAATGTTTGATGAGCAGAAGTTAAATTCTGGATTTACAGTCTAAAGTATTCGATTAAATAGCTTTCCTACAATTTAAACCTTATACCGTTTACCATTTTAGCAGCTAGGTTAAACAGCTTCTTACTAGTTTCAACTAGTTTTTCTAAAATGTTATTTATTTTTAAATAGAATACTCTTTTGTGAATACTTTGCAATCTTTTCTTTTGATCAAGATACATATGTGCCCGGAATACTCAATGTTACACATTTACATTCTCATCACAAAGTAGGGATTTATTTAAAATGCAATTTGAGCCTTTAAAATGAATTCTTCTGATTCATACTGGATAATGCATGAGACATAAAATATTGAAATAAAAACAATGTTTTTTGATTCGGAGCCTTATTGTTATCATGAGAAACATAACCAAGATTCGATTACAAGTTGGATGTGCAAGCGGTGTTCTGAATGTTAATAATACAAAATAGGCGTATAACTAGCCTCTGCACACAATTTGTATGCTACTCTGATAAACATTGCCGCGAGGCGTGAAGAAGAACCCGATGGCTCACGAACGCGATTGGAATATATCGATTTGTTGCTTGGGATTCGGCTCGAGTAGGCATATAATAGAGAATGGAATCCCAATTCTTGTATTTGAAAAGTATGAGCTTTCATGCAAAAACTTCTGGCACATGGAGAAAAACAGAAAAAATTCTGCTGAACTTGCAGGAACGGTTTTGGCGTGTATTTGTCTGTAATTTTTACAGAAATGGAATCATTAATAGAATTATGGAATCATGGAATCTATTGATGGTCATTTCTTGATAATTTTTAGCTAAATGACGTATATTGGTCAAAATTGAAAAAGATAGCGATTTTTCATTCTTGGAGTATCATCTTTCCGCCTAGTGTATATTTCTTATTTACAAAAAAAACTCTGGTAAAGGGTCTTGAACTCGTATCGCGAGACAATATACATATTTTAAAATTGTCTGATCGTTTGAGAGCATTACAAAATGGCGAGAAACCCCTAGAACAAAGGAATCACTTTGATAATGAGTGTCTTTGAGAAGTACATATTTGAAATTCAAATTTGTTTCGAGTCACCGCATTCGAACTGATCTGACAATAGGACCATTCTTCATTGCTTGTGGAGGATTCCTCAGAGTTGAGACCCAATGCAGGAACAAAGTAGAAAAGAGATTTCAGTGGCATTTCGTATAGAGAAGAAAACCCCGCCCCCGAGTTTGCTTTACTAGTTTCTGCTTTTAAACTACGCGAAACTATTGCATTTTCTTATGACCAGCGAACTAGAAGCTGCAGTCTTTCCGGCGCTTTGGCCTTCCCTCGTGTGTGTTTGAACTTCTATAGGTTAGCTACGAATTCACATCGCTAAAGCGCTTCTTCGGCAAAGACACAGAATTCGTTTTCTTTGAACAAAAAACAAAAAAAAAACCTATTCTGGCAGCATTAGTTCTTTCCATTGATTCCCTCCCTTTCAGACAAACGCCCTGTCTTTTTGTCATCTTAAGAGGTTGGGAATAGATCTATATATTCAAAAGCATATTTTATGGAACGTTATCAGTTAGTTGAGAATTTTCAGTGTATTTTATTTTTCTTACCCTGACGAAGTGTTGATAGAAATAGGCGTAGGAAATACTCACCTGAAACATATGAAAGGAAGATTCCATTAAGAAAACTAAAATATAATATATAAAATATGTTTGAAAAAAATATGTTGTATTGTTCATAATATAGATGTATTTGAAATATAATTGACTCTTGAGCCATTGAAGTACTGAGACGTGCAAGAGTGTCACTTGATTTCTTTCTTCCTCCGTTGCAGTTAGGTCAAACAGACGGTTCAAGAAACAGGGAAGAGAGTGATTTCGCCGAGTTTCAAGATCCTTGAGAAGAACTGTCTCTGACAGATGCGGCGATGGAACTTCGTAGATAGAAACGAGAATAAAAAGAGCATAAGAGGGGAAAATGATGGAAAAAGAGAAATCAACAACTACCCGAACGAGCTCTATCTCTTGGCTCAGCTCAAGAGTGAAACAATGGTGTACCAATCATACAATCAATAAAACCTGAATCATTAATATGTACTATCAAAATTTCCCGAAATAAAAATATCAATGGATGGGATATAACACGTTTTATATGTACTATAATTAAATATAATAAAAATAAAATTAAGTAAACTTCTAGTAAATATTAAATAGAAAAGAGGATTTTTTTCATTTAGAAATTGATCCTTCCGTTGATTATTGTCAACAAGATAGAATTGGCTATGAAATAAAAAGCAGAACAAGATTTCCCTGTGTGGTGAGTAATATCCGTGGTTTCGCGGGTTTTAAAAGGCCAGAGTTAAATTAAAACGACGGAAGAGAGCAAACAAAATAACAGTTGAATCGTATGCGTTCCAACTTTTGTTTCTCGATACAACAGATAGTATAGAGTGTCTGATGCTGTAACAGTCCAATGGTCACATCTATGACACTGTTAAAAAAATAGAGACTTTCACAATTGCTCTTTCATGCAGAGCGAAAGGTTTCATAATCTGAATCGATATTATGCGCCGTATTCCATAATCCACCCTCCCCCTTTTTACCTCTCTTCTCGCACCCCTTTTTAACTTCCTTGCTTTCTTACTTCTTCCTCTCCTCCTTATTCTATATTTCTCAGCACTCTTGGAGTCACTCAGAAATCTGCGAGCCGTAGCTTGATTCATTCAACTGGTTTTTTCAAGAGTGAAATATCGCCTGAATCGATCAATCTCGCCACTTGAGTGGCTTTAAAAGCGGAAAATGCGCGTGTGCATCGCGATGCAACGGTCTTTTATGCACTCTCTCCAGGACTGTTCAAAATCCTCGCCTAGCGAATTAACCTACATTTCACGCTAGAAAGCCTGAGAGCAGTTGTGATTTTGCTAAAGTAAAAGTCGAAAGATCTCATCGATTTCTGTAATTAACAGATGCCGGGAGCTCAAATTGTCATTACGCTGAGAGAAATGGATCATAAAACCTGGATGCTAAAACTAAGGGATAGTGTCCGGTAGCATAATCTCTAGATATTAGATTCTTACAATTTTCAGCAATTAATTCGTAACATTTGAAGATATCAATAAATAATTTAAAGATCAATTTTTTTTTCGTGTATCAAATCCTTTAAATCATGTGAAAACTCTTTACATTTTCTAACTCTGTTGAAATCCCCACAAATCCCTTGTAATCTTTTGAAATCCCTTGAACTTTTTTTATTCTTTTGAAAATTAGAGTAAAATTAATTAAAAGTACGTAACAATTAAAAAGGGGAGGGGATGTTATGATCAATGGTTACGGGTAACTTTGCAAGGGGTAGAGGGAGGGTCCAAAAAGCTTAAAAAAAAGTGTTACATAGTAAATGGATCACCCCTGTATAAATACTTTTGCAATTGTTTATTTTAAACGTATCAATACACATTTTATTATACAAATCAATGCAGATTTATATTAAACGATTCATGGATATTGGGATAGCTTACACGAAATATAACAGGTCTCAACTGTTCCTGACAGCTTTCGCAATAATGCAATTCGGTAAACAAAACGATGCAATTAGCGGTCTTGAGCGTTGCGAAACTGAAGAGAGAGATACTGGTGGAGGCGCAGGGACATGCATTATATTTTGTGTGTGAGAGATTTCCACTGAGGGTTGTACAGTTGTGAGAAGATGATTTTGTGTAAGTTTATACACATATACAATTGTGCATATACACATACAATGTGCATATACATATACAATATGCATAACATACACATATATACGAGGAAACGGTCCTGTGTTATAGGGGGCAAATTTATGAGGAGGAGATTGGGATAACTGGAAGGTGAAAGCATGTCGGAACTAAGCGCATTGAATATTCCGATTAAAAGGGAACAATGGATCGTCTCGCCTCATCTGACCGTTGCTTCTAATACGTACGGATATCCTCCAATTGGTCCAAATCTGGCATTTTATCGCCGATTACTTCAATCAGTACTGGCTCCATTCTATAATATCCTTAATTCTTTAATTCGCTAATTTTGAATGTAAAACGATGGAATGTATAATGCATATTGCATATACATATAAAGATTTGTCGAAATTTCTACTTAAGTATTTACATTTACCATATAAGCAATATCGTTTTCTATATGATGCATGTGATTTATTTTGAAAAACTTAAGAGCTTGAAGTCAAACTGTATCACCGACGCATATTACTTATTCAGACAAGCTCTTCAAAAAAGGAGCTGTATCAATTATGCGGAGAAAAGTCCTCTTAGCTGAAACATTTTTCTCCATACGAATACTTTAAATTGATTTCGACTTTAAAGGTTTTTAAATTGAAGTGAAACGTTTTTATACAGTTTCTTATTTAAATAATTCAACTTCTTCCCGTCAGTTAACCCTTACTTGCCACACCGGGGTGGATTACACCCGAGACTTTTTTTTCTCTTAATTTAAAGTACCGAAACGTGAAAGAAATCGCTTTAAATCAATATTTGTCAACAAAGAACAATAGTTAATTTTTTATTACAGTTTTTATGGGTCGGGTGGCCGACATCCCAGTTTGGCAAGCGTTTTATTCTGCGATAAGGTGTGGCAAGTAAGGGTTAAGGAAAATAATTATAAATTAGCGAAGTGCTTAGGATTCTGATGAGCGCTAAATCGATATCAAAATATTTGTTCACTATGTGCAAGCGAAACATATCAGGGTTTTTCACCCTCGATAGGAGGCTCAGAAATCGAAAGTGATTTGATTCAGAAGTGGTTTATCGCAAAGGAATTTCCCCCTAAACCTTCCATTTCAGAACCCTTATTTAGGAGGTCCCGAAACTTCAAATATCTATATTTGTATCAAACTAATACAGAAAATTCCTTGATCGTAGGATAAACGAATATTTATTGCACATTTGCAATAGGGTAGTTTCATGGTATTAGATATTTAGGTGAAAATAGGTCAAGCTATATTTAGAGCATTAATAAATAGATAATTTGAGAATTCAGCCTGTTTCTTTGGCTTAATGTTGAAAGATTTCAATTATTGAAAATTGTACGAGGAGAAATGATCCCTTGGGAAAATCTAGATTAGATTATATTGTTGGTGCAGCAGAAATCGGAAGATCTGGTCTAAAAATGTGGCTTTAGGAGTTGAGTGGAAGGGAAGCAGAAGTCATATATCCTGAGGGAAAGAGCAGGAAAGTTCCTGTGGAGAGGAAGACCTCCATTGGCGGTAAAACCTTCCTTCCGGCACGGCGAAGCCGGAGCTCCTCTAATTACACCTCCGCGTCACTCGCTCGCGCCTTTCGACGAGCAGCGGAAATTATCCGAGTGAATTTAAAGGTCGTTATGTTTTCCGTGGAGGAGCACCTACCAACGTCCTCAACTTCCCTCTCAGTGAAATTCACAGAGAGCATCAATTTACTCACAAGGAGTTGAAACCATGTACGGAATCTTGTCACCATTGCCTGTGGGTGCCATTTTACTCGCGGAAACTTCCTCCTACTAGATCCTACCCTGATTATACGAGAATGAATACCTACATATAGAGATACCAAGACACTCGAGTCCTATTGGAGTTCATCATGGAGCCGTAAAGCCACATACAAGCAGCAGGAGTCGAGAAATGACGCATCTCTGCGATGAGAAGCGGGTCGTCGTCAGGATTCTCAGTTTATGAGGTAGATGATTGACTGCAGCTCGTAAAACTTTGAATGAACCTAAGTCTTCCATTCTAGTGTTCATATAATATTATATTTACTCTTGCTGCCAAGCTGTTCGCACTAAACTCTTGATCATCAAAATTTCTCTGAAATTGCTCTTAAAATCAACTGCAACAAAATTATACTCAAACGGGGGGTTTCAATTTGAACATGTCTTCATATCTGAATTAATCAAGTGAATATTAGACGGCCTAGTCATCGCAGGACTTAAAATTCAGTACCTCATTATATATGAATTATGAAGTTTCATTGAATTTTCACTGTAAGTTGAAGATTTTGAATGTCGGTGAACGCACAAGTTTGAAGACTGAAGATAAGCAATAAAGAATGGAAAACAGAACATAGAAAGGAATGTTTGTTGAAAGTAAAGAAAATAGGTACATGAGGGAGTATAAAAAAGAGACAGGAGCCGATGCTTTCCGTTATAGTTAGAAGAGGTATATATGTATATATATTTGCAACGAAACAAGTAAGTCTCAGCGCGACCGACTTATGGCCCTTGCTCTTCTTCACCTCTTCACACACTTTCTGTCATACACACACTCTGCTGAAGTATAAGATCTTTATAGGGACTAAAAGAAGCTTTCGCAGCGGAAGTCAGAAATACTGCCTACCACTGCAATACGGGAAGAAAGTATTTCTCGCTCGCGAACTTTGTTCTTACCGGACTAAAGTCTTTCTCTGATCCATCTCGCTTCTTTCTTCGAGTTACTAAAATACATTCTCCAACCCTAGAACATTACCCTTTCCATTATTTATTACAATGCTGAAAGAGCAATAAAGTAGGTTACAGAAAATCTACTCTTTACGAAAGTTCAAGTTAAAATATACATTTATGGGGAATTCTTCAGGTTCAAGTAATTTTACAAATATTTCCAATCTGATATTCAGATTCATGAAATAATTGATGCTGAAGAGTTTTCCGATTGAATTCTACTTAATGATGTTACGAGTAAGATAATTTATTCAAGAAACGAAGATGCTTAACGACGAATAAGTTATAACTCGGTTTACAATCTGGTCCCTTTCACAGTAATAGAGCTTTCGACATGTCACGAACTCATTGTTATTCCAAGCAACCGACGAGTAATATAAATCGTAAGGCAATTCTTCTTCATGTACCTCAGAGAGAAAAGATTTTTGCTTGCATATAGTATATATTATATATGTATATAACTATATATGTATATATATATACACAAATATAGTATATATAATATATTCTGCCGATCTTTCAACTCGTTTAGGTTTTGAACGAATGGCGTTTAATTGATCCTTTTGCCCAACGTTGCTCGTTTTTCTTCGACAGGAATGTAAACATTGCGCCATTAGACCTCTTCGTTTCGGGCTGACTTTTTGCGCCGTTTCTAACGAACCTCCCGGTAAAAGCGACCGTATATCCTGAGTCAGGTTCCCACGTAGCCAGAGCAGCCAATTTCGTTGTTGCTCGTGCTTGAAACTCGGTCAACCGCTCGCTCACTTGAAGCAGTAGTTGGGAAAAGGTGCTTAAGGGTACACGTCCGTGTTTCCATGAGCGAAATACCATAATTAACCAATACATGAGACTCGTTGGAGATCTGAGGCGAAAACGCGGCTTATTTGCATCTGAGGATAGCTCTGCAAAATGCAAAGCGGGCAACTCTCGCAACTCATTCGACACCGACTCCCCTTGCGAACTAAAACTAGCTTGAAAATAGTGTGAATGTATATACAACACGAGCAACGATTTGCGGAGAATGTGAGCTTCGTTCACGATTTGCTCGCTTTGGTGAATTACTAAACAGATCCTCAATTTAAACATATAAACAGTCACGTGTGTCTCCAAAATTTACATATTCATCAGACTAGTCCCTATTTTTTTTTATTAATTAGTTGTTTCTAAAAAAAAATGAGTTAAACTGTACGATTTAATATTATTTAATATTATTTTTTATATGTAATATTATCATCTCAATTAATTGCGCAGAGTATAAACGTTAATTACTGTAGATACGTGTATTGCCTCCATGAAAGCAGAAATTTTTAATGAAAGGTAACGAGCTAAATGTAGAAATGTCACTGCCGTCAATTTCAATTTTCATTTCAACGTTGACGAGACCTGTAGCACGAGTGCTAATATTCTGTAAAATCATCGCTCTCTTGGTAGATTAACTATGGGCATACTGCCCCTAGTTACAATTTTAAGCACCAAGCTACAGAGGATGAATCACGTCGATACGAATTACACTCGACGGAATGATCGATACGCGAATAATTATTCTAGAGCTAATGCAATGCCAACACGATCGGGCTGATACGAGATGTGTCTCGTTTTCAGGAACGCATGTCCACTAGGTATTGGCTGCTCATTCACAATCCAAGTACGCTGCACTCCCTGCATTACCTGCATTTGCTCCATAAAGGTAAATAAGTTTTCTATGACCTATATACATACATAAATGTCAAAGACATGTTTTCCCTCCAGTTGACGTAATAATCTGTGGTCACGAGTGACGTGCAGTTGAGTTGGAATTAAATAATAATATTTGCGTTATAACGAGCGAGATAAAAATTCTAAGTTTATTAAAAAAATGTAATTAAAAATGTATCATGTACTGTGTCATTCCAAGCGAAAAAATGTGAGGAAAAAGAATTTGAAAAGTCATATTTTCTGTCAGCCGGAAACTTTCAGTGCAAAAGATAAGCATATTGAATTCTATATAAGAATTCAGGAGATTTTATGAAAAATTATAAGAAGTTAAAAGAACTTGTGTATTTTAGAGATCAAAAGAATATTCTTAGTTTTTAAGAGTTTCTAAAGATTTAATTTAAATGGTTTAAGAGTTAGAAGAATGTAATAATATGCTCTCTTACTCTAAATCAGCCCCAAAATTCACCAGAGATGCTTTTCGAAAAACTGCAGCAATCTTTCAGGTTTCTTATTTGAAAATTGAGTGAGTCCTGGATTTTACTTTGCAACGCTGGAAGAATATGAAACTAGAAAATAAATTGCCAGACGCGACATATCTTTTTGAATTTTTCCTTCCTGTCTTTGGTGCAAAGGTTGAAAAAAGCATTCCAGTTTTTCCATACATATAAAAGAACTCGAATTTATAATAAATTATTATATTTATCTTTAATAAATCAAATAAATGTTCTTAACTCAATAAAATCTAACTCTGTTCCATATATTGATATTTTCTTGAACCAATATTTTATCGTCCATATTCAGATCAAAGACATAAAATTTACTTATTTGTACTGGAACATTTCACTTTACATTACTGTAATGTATAGCCTAGGGTACTTTATACTTTCTGGAAATTCTAATAAGTTTCTTTTCAATTTATTCAAGTTGCACTTAAGGTCTAAGGTGTCTCGGGGCAGAATTTAGTCAATTTCAATTTTCTCTAGCGAACGTGTCATCCCTGATAAAAGTGAGACTCTCTAGTCTTCTGGTAATAGCTCAGTTTTTCCGGGTGATATATGGTCACATCTACCACTAGCATATTCACATAATCTTTTATCTACTAATATCCATAAGTTTTCTTCGACCCCTGACTCAAGATTCTCGCGCCTGCGGCTGGTTCGCTGGTGTTAAAATTTATCTCTATCTCACCATCTTGCCTCATGTTGAGAGTAGTAGGGTGACATCTATCACAATGCAAGTTTCATCTTTAGGGTCATCTGCTCATTTATGCGTTTAGTTCAAGTTGCTGCGACCCCATAAGATTTCTCCCACAAGCCGATTTATCAGAAACAACTTTGACAACGACTCCCGCACTTAATCTTGTTTAGAATATATTAACGTCAAGTAAATCTTGACTATGCAACTCTATTGTGTTTTACATATCAGATAATTCGCATTACAATATTAGATATACTCGAACTACTTTTCAGGACTTTTTAAGTTGTTTTTATCAAGGAATACTCCCAGGAAACTTTTAAATTATTCTAAAGAAATGCCAAAAGACCAATGTATACCAAATGCCAATGTAGCTTCAACCGAAAATTCAAAGACCTTACATATCATTGAAATGAATTCTATAAAAAGTCGCTGAATGCTGAAGAGGCAGATGAACTAATTAAAATCTGTTTCCTAATTTTTTTTGTGAGATAATCGAGATAATTGAATTAAGTGGGGAGAAATTTAATTTAATACAACTGCTTGTGTAGCAGCTTCTTGGGTTCACTCACATCTTGTTCTTGCTTAGCCCACAATAGATCGAAGAGCTTTATTTATACATTCGTTGCCATATGGACCCATACGGTGGAGGTATGTACATTTTGACCCTTTGAAGATACAGACCTGAGGCACGTCAAACAAACATACTCGCTCGAACTGCAGAATCAGACCTATGAACTCAAGCACAATATTGCCACGACCCCTCGAGGGTTGCGAGTGCATGACAGCCGTTTAAAATATGTAGTACGCCACTACACTCTATACTTTAAACGGAAGAGTAACACTGACACTCACAAATGAGGTTGAACCGGAATGCAGATAAAAAAGAAGAGAAAAAATTTTTTAAAGTTGGAGGGTCTTCATTTTTCCCAAAATTTATTCGACTTTGGGAAGAAACAAAGTTTCCTAAAATGCGTTGCAATTTAGGGAGAAGCGTGTCATGTTGAAAATTTTTACTAGTGGAAATACTAAATTTTACAAAACATATATGAAACTTTGATTTTATTAAAGCATATATTTTTTGTGTAAAAAGTATTTAATAGTAAAAATTCTCGATATGACACGTTTTCCAAAATGCAACGCAGTTTGGAAAAAATTTGTATTATAGAGTTTTCTGTGTATTGTCCATTTTTTACGTAACGCTTTTCTTTTAGATTTTTTGATTCTCCTTTCCCCTCTGTAAAGCTACCCTAAAATTATAGATCATGACACCCGGTCCTCTTTAATTGTTACGTAATTTTCATTAATCTGATCTTTTTACTCTAAATACAATGTTTTACTATGAATGAAATAAATTTTCAAGACTTTAAAAAATCGAAATGGATTTTAGCAGATTTCAAAGGATTTTCAAGATTTTAGTGTATTTTTCAAGATTTCAAAGCAAGAGATTAAAAAAATTGAAGGGGATGTCAAAAGATTTCAAAGAATTTGAGAGAATTTTGTATGATTTTTACGATTTTCATTTTTGAAGGGATATTTAAGATTTCAAGGAATTTTAGGGGATTAAATAATATAATATAATGAGGATCTTATCTATTGCTTAAAAAAATATCACAAAGCTGACCTTTTCTCTGAAAGATGAAGTTAAGAAAAGGGGAAACGTTCAGCTAAGAAAGATTTTTTACTAGGAAAATAAGATTTTGGTTGAATTCGTCGCTAGATCAGCAGGATTTGATTTAACGGATCGTCTCGCAGCTCGCTTCCGGCTCGGTTGAATCCACCAGAATTCCCTGTTGGAAGTCAGCTAGAAAAGGGGAATGGGAATGTGAAGTTGGAAAAATCGGTGGAAAAAAGCACGTTACATGCCCCTCGGTAAACACGGTACCTCATCGTTTTTCTTCCTTTTTCTCTTTCCATATACTCTTTTCCCTCACACTCTCTATAAATTTTTCTCTCTCGCTCTGCAAGCACTTTCCCAATATAGAAAATAGACGCGGTGGGGCGTGGCGTCGCGCGATACGTCGCAAGAAGAGATATCGTCCTTCCATAACGGGATCCTACATTTACTTCCATCTTCTATCTTGCTTCTTGCAAAGAAGGGGAAAGAAAAAACAAGATGAAGCGGAAAGAAAAAGGAAATTCTGAAAATTCGTTTTCTCACAAAGTAAAAGGTTTGATACTGTATTTTCAACTAGAATAACAACAATGTCGAGACAAATAAGCCAAATGAAAAATCCTTTCAAAGGTAACTGCTAAAGCTGAATTTTATTTTGCTTCCGAATTTATTTATCAGAGAGGTTAAAGAAAAAAGACTTTACTACAATTTCAAAATTTCATTTAGAAAATAATCCTGGTTGAATATCCCCTTCCAAAACATCTAAACATAAATTCAACATTTCCATTCGCTAAATTTTTCAATAGTTGTATAATGAATTTATAAATTAATATACTTTGAACTACAATGACACAAGTTTATGCTTCAGGATATAGGAAAAATGCCAATATGCGGGACAATGGACATTGTAACAATCTATTGAAAAAGGTATTGAGAGTAAAAAGTTTTTTTTGAACATATATACGAGGCCATTGTAAGCAATATCGTTCAGAAACACAGCTCTATTGAAACTGATTTAAAGTCCGGTGGAATAGCGTCGGAAACGAGAGTGAGAACGTTCCGTGAAATCGAAAATAAATTGTTAATTCAAGACCACGTCCAATTCTGGAGAGGGAGTTGATCTTTCAATATTGCAGAACATTCGCAGGAATATTTTACACCTTTTTCCCGATCCTTAGTGATACCTATATATGCCTTGTGATAAACAAACTATTCGTCACGCGTTGCGCATCTTATTTTTGAAAGTTGCAAAACGTCGGTGAAACGTGCACTGAGTCCAGACGAATGTTATATGCTAAAAACCACGTTGGTAGGTTTACTTCCCAAGAGAATATTAAGTGAACTCTCTGCTTCAGCGAAGTTAGTTTTTATTTTACTCTTTTCCAGTTTCGCTTCAAATTTGTTGATCTATGAGCGAGCATTATTTTTCACATATATATGATATTGTGAGTGCTAAAAGGTGAGCAAAAGTTGGAAATAAAATTCTACTTTAATATCAGAATTTTTTTCTGACAGACAGTTTTCCTATTTGTCCATTTTAATACTCTACAGATTTCTTCAAATATAAATTTCAACAAAGTTCATTTACATAAAATTTATTGATGTCGATTTGAGTTTAATTTTGGATTAAATAATTTGCTTTATATAACAAAATGTAATCCTTTTTCTTAATATATCGATTTGTATAGGATTCAGAGGTAAATGTTTTTCATTAAATGAAACTGATTATTATTGGATTATTAATTCTACAGTAAATTATGGATACGCGGAATAGGAAATAAATTAAAGCAGAATAATGAAAATATTCGTTAAACTGAAAATTTGTGGCCACTGACCAACATTAGTTTATAATATAACAATGTAAATATGAAAGAAATTTAAAAATGAAAGAAATTTAAACTATTTTTAATTTATCTCAGAGAGTCAATTTGACACTTAAGAGACTAATTAAGATGGCGAAATAAGGGACTGATGAGAGTTAAATTTAATGGTTTTAAATTGGGTCATTTCCAAATGAAGCTATTACACATATTTTTGCATGTATATTTTAAAAAGCGTTAAAATTTATCGTAACTCTTCGAACACAAAAGGGGTTCATTAAATAATTAAATGTGCTTTTCACAATAGCCGAAAAAAAATGCTTTTACATAATCCCAGTTTTATAATAATCTCAGTACTACATCAGCTTTCCTCCATCGAATTTCCCACACAAAAATGTATCTTTCTAACTCCCTGGTCAGACATTGTAACGAAGCACTTTCATCTTTCATACTCTAATTATAAATGAGCAGCGCCAAAGTCGCTATAAATAAATTCCCATATTAATCAATTCGCCGCTTTAACTTCGGTGGGCTGTAGAAATTTTACAACATTAAATCACGCGGTCCCAGAAGAACTGGGATGCAAGGAAATACAATATAAGCGTGTTAAGCAGAATATTTTCTATGGGCGCAGGTGAAACGTGCAAATGTGTTGGTATACAGCTACAGGCTAGGTATAAATCTGTATATCCCGTGTTTTATGAATATATCATGAGGTAATCCCTCGACTGCCTATAACCATCGAAATCTGCATATCGCCCCCGAGTCGCACGTTGAAAAATGACTTGCTGAGTTTCTGTCAGTTCGTCCCGTGCGAGGAAATTGAAAAGCTCCAATGAAATTGTACATCCAGGGAACATTCGAGAAATAGGTGACGTAAATCGATCCTTCGGTTGAGAGTAACAACCGAAAGAATGAAAGAGAGCTAAAAAGGGGGCTAAAAGGGGACGAAAAGGGGACAGGAGAAAAGTTCGAACGCTATATTCGTATGTCGATTCAATAACGACGATAAAGCCTTTATCGATGTCGAAAAACGCAACCCTCGTCGACGATTTTCTCATCGAGTGGGAAAGATGAGGAAAGAACAACGGTAAATATGCGAACGTAGGCGAATCTTGAATAGAAAGATGAGCAAAATTTACTGGATCATCCAAATATGAATCAACCGGAAGTATCAATATGTAGCAACGTTTGATTTAGTTATTGAAGGCATTTTTCAAATGTAGTGATTCATCGTGGAGCAATTTATTAACGTCCAGTATATAAAATCAATAGTGTAAACAAAATATCTACTGATATGAAAAAAAAAAACCAATTTCTATGGTCTACAATCTAAACCAATAAAAATATCATTCTAGCAATTTATACTTGACCATCAACGTATTTTCAATTTCAACCTTCACTTCACCTTCCAACTTAAAACATGTGTTCTCAACCCTATCATTGAGGGAATTCAATGCCTGTTGCAGCGTGTAAAACTGAAATTCAATAATCTAACGATTTGGCCTCTTCTTCAATAAGTTTACCAACACATAGAAAATACACAATCAAGTTTCACTTCATATATTATATATAATATATATAATAAAAAATAAATCGAGAGATTTTATGAAAGGCTATTCTCATCTACAGACCATGTTTTATAATCATGAAAAATGGGAAAGAATTCTGTTACGAAAAAATATTATCTGCAATATTAAAGTATATATTTCAATATAAAAATATGGTTCACGCCTACGGTAGATATCTAAAAACTTGTTTATTATCTGTCTGTACTCTATTTTACCGTAGATATCAGTATTCTGACCACGAGAAAAAATTCGGCAGCAAACAAGCGTTTCTGCTTTCAATTTGCAAGTAATTGTGTAAGATTACATCAAGCAATCGGAAGCAGGTTCTCATGTCGATCTCTTCTCTAGGTTAATTGTCTCGCGCGCTCGAGAAAACGTTTATCTCGTTACAACGAGGTAGAAAAAAAAAGAACTTGATGGAAGAACAGTCGTCACGTACGCGCGTCCGTTCCAAAATCCTCCAGAGACGTCGGAACGTTTTTCCCTTCTTGATATACTGGACAGTGAAGGCATGCGAAAGGGCAAAACTATTGTGAAGGATGTTGGGTCGTGAGCTAAATTTGTTACATTGTCTGGCACATTCGCGTGCTTTAACACCAAGAAGAAAAAAAAAATAAACCGAAAATAAATAGTCAAGAAACACGTATACAGTATGAGTAAAATTATATTTGCGGAAAATGTTTGGTAAAAATAACCGTTACCAGTATTGCATTCTAATATTAATAATTGTATACTACGAATTAAAATATCCCGTGTAGAAATTTTGCTGTGGTGTGGAAAAGCCAGAAAATCAGACTACTAGATCTGGGCTCGGCCGCAGGGGAGTTTTAACAAATATCCCATAAATTATTTAATAATTTCGACACATGCGCAATTATTAAGTGGATAATCTTTCCAGAGATGAAAATGCTGCTCTACGTTAAAAAAGTTTACTGCAATTTAAATGAGTGCTTAAAATAAACTGCAAAAAAGATTAATTTAACGAACTCACGAAAAAGCAATTATATTTTTTATATACCATGGGCAATTCCGTAATATTCAATTTATATAAAATTTCTCAATGCACCCGTATTTCAATCTGGCAAACTGAGATTGAAACGAGGTATCCCAGTTTTCAATTTTCATCGTTTAAAACTGTAAAAGTCAGGAAAGATGCGTTATGATCACTTTCTGATAATGGTCGTTCCATTCACATGATTTACTATTATATCGCTACTGCCTCTCCGAGGACGGAAGATATCGAGCGTGGAAATGGAAATGGATGTTCAAGAACCCTCTTCAATTCGAGTTATTTCCCCTTAACCTTTCAGGAAGCGTGAATGAAATCATGAAGGACAAGTCTATGGTTAACATGTTTCGTGTAATTTGGTTAATGGGGAAAAAGGTTTGAACGCGACAGGGGTCAAGACAAAGGGGCTGCCATCAGCTTGTTTTAAAAATTATATGTACAAAAGCCCGGGGCACAAAAAACAACGGTAGTAAAAGACTGACCACGTTATAGAAGAGCGGAAAAGGGGAAATACCGCAGATTTGGATCGTCAGCACTCAACCATCACGTACACATCTGCTGGTGTGTAAAAAAGAGTTGCATAAATGAAAGCATCAATCCATATAGGGTAACTGTCCCAATTACTGTGGTATCAAGCTTTAATTTCACTTTTTTTACTCTTTTTTAAAATTGATCTCTTATTTTATATTTACATAATAAGACTTTTATTGCTTTATCGTAATTTCCAATATATTTTGCACATAAAAAAATGAGGAGTACGAGAACCTAACGTAACGTACAAAAAAATTAAAAAGTTCAGCAAATAAAATATTGGGACAGTTATCCTATAGGAAATTCAACAGAAAATATAAAGAGAACTGGAAAAATTTTTATGTGTTGAAGTATAATAGTGGGAATATTAAAAAAGTTCAATTGAGACACTGGATGTAATTAAATTATAATTACAAATGCAGTTTCTGCATCTGAATTATTAAATTTGAAGAATAATGGATTTTAGAGACGTCTTTTCTATAAACCCTTTTCCCAATCCACTTTTTAAAACTTCTTTTCCTTATCCCTTTTTCGTAATCCCTTTTTCCAACTTTTTTTAGTCTTCCTTTTCAAACCTGAAAGGAGTGACTTTTTTTCGGTGGAATTTTAAATCTGTTGATAAGTCAGATGTCAAACACTTTTGTGTCTAGCGAACTTTCTTTTTTAAATTCTGGATAATTCCCGAATAAAAAACGTTTTTCCGAGTTTTTCTCTTTTGATAATAAGAAATAACTAAATTTTGCACGGCAGAGTTTTTTTCATGCATCTGATACTTTTATCCCAAATTTTCCGAATCTTTGTATGAATTCCCGGCATTTTCCCGTATTATTCAAGATACACTAAATTTTCGACATATTTCCGGTTTTCCCGCTTTTCCAGATCGCTTGACAACTTGAGATATATTTAACAGTGTAGGATTTTCTTAAGATTAACAAAGTAAGGAGTGATATGTAGATGTTATAATAAGACGTCTCGACTGGTTAGAGTTAAAATAGGGCCGGAGGGAAACAGGTATCACGGTAAAGTGAAAATACGCATGCATAAAGGAGTATTTTCTGAAACATTGCTAGCATATGCTGGCAACAGAACAGGCAGAGAAGCATTTAGGAATACTGAGCAGAGCAACGAGCATTCACATATCTACAATATTCAAGTACATGAGAGACTTTCAACGGACACATTGCAACGGAATTCGATAGAACCGCAGGCAAAACAAGTTACAGATTGGGATGAAAACTGTGTCGTTCTACCGAGATATATAGCATGCGGAAACTGAGAATTTGCTAAATTGAGCAATACACTCGCAAATATTATGAGTATCAAATTAATTCCTTTGTGAATTTAGCGACAGAATTTTCAGGGTAATTAAAAACTGATATTAAATTTTAAAAGGTAACTCAGGAATGCTCTATTTCGTAATAATTTTAATGAAGAGCAATTAAAATGTAATTATGTACTACTTTTCACATTCTGAAACATCAATTTCATCCTCTTATTCTAGTTCTGAATCTGAAGGCATTTTAATTTAAAAGATTACATTTAAGATTGATCTTCAGTTTAGAAAATTTAATGTACACTAGGGTGGAGTGAAAATCCTCAATTTCACGAATCATTTGCTACTCGTGACAAAAGAGGAGCAGAAAAGTAATAACACTACTTTAGCCATCTTCTGTTAAGAAAAGGGTCGCAAGAAAAATAAAATATCCAATAAAGGTTAGCAGCATTTATTGAGATTATAAAATCAAACGATTTTATGATTGAATTCTTTTTAATTAAAGATTCTCTCTAAAAAGAGCGCGCTTGAACTTTAAAAAGGATTTAATGAAATAAAAAATATGAATAACAATCACTGGATTCTCAAGTCGAGCAATTATTTTACTTGGTAAAATAATCTTCCATGACTGGTATTTGAAGAATATTTTTACGCATTTAAATGATTTCAGTGAGAAAATATATTCCCATTTCGAATCATATTCAAATTTTTTCAAAGAAAATTATAACAGAAATTGAAGAAAGAAAAGAGGATGGATTCTGCAATTCAAATGCTAAGGTTTCAGAAGGAGTTCCGATTCTTTTCTGAAAATTACGTCTCGGGATACGGAATGGAAAGACAAAAAATCTATTTGCCATTACACGGAAAGAAATTTTGTACAGCAGCGACACTTATGGTAGTACGGC
>CAJFCP010000036.1:6838997-6859408 GCA_904066005.1 Synergus itoensis | reverse complement strand
TTTTTCTTCATATTAAATTTGACAAATGAGAGGTGAGAAGTGAGAAGTAAGAAGTGAGAAATGAGAAAATTTACGTGATAATAATAATCATACTTTATTTTAGATTAGTTTTTTCTGTATGAAAGTTAATAATTGTAATAAAAATGAGAAATTAAAGTGCACGTCAATCGATGACAGATATATTAATATACACGCAATAAAATAAATAAAATCCTGGCAAGAAGGGCGGAATTGATTGTTAAAGCAAATATTTGCTTTTACTATAAAATATAACTTTATGAGCTAGTAAACAATGATTTATAGTGTGCCTTCTAAAACCTAATACACAATCGTATATCTAAATATAGGCATATAGGCTGATCAAATATCATATTCCACCCCAAAATCTATTGTTCCCTCGCTAATATAATAGACTACAGAATCAAATATAAATCAACATGACAATATAAATCAATAATCAAATAAGTCAACTCAAATCTTTTGCAGCAAACATATGCATTACGATTTTTATATTTATAGGAGAAAAAATTGATCGTCTATATAATTATGCAACAGAATATTCTGATAAAATCAAAGAGTGGACTTTCAACGGCTACCGCAATTACTTCCTATATTTGAATTAGCGCATGCAAACATTCCATGTGAATTTGACGCTATTCGAAATTTCGAACGTCGGGGCATTCCAAATATTTGACTGCCGCGCTGCTATTAGTCACATAGTCGTCGATTGAGACGTAGTTCTACTCTGAAATTGCTCCGTCGGGGATAATCGATTGAATGTTCTGCATTCACCCCCTGTCTACAGTCTCACAACGAACCGTAAGCGATGCCGAGTCCCGGCCTGTTGTGCAAAGAGACAATAAAATATCAAATTACGAGGAGGCGGATAGGTTAGCATGGTTTCCCCGCTCATAGTCGAAGCTCGTTCATGAGGTTGCAAACATCAAGAGACGAAACAAGCTTTTAACCATTTAATTGCCGACACGTCCAGTTTCTAGCATTAATGTTTCGAATTCGGGAAATCGAATTGAATTCCAGAAATTCCACAAGCGATAAACTGACAGCGAAAGGAAATCTGATGATGCTATCAGTACATAAAGCAAGATGGTAAATTTAATTTTGTTTGTGGTAATTTTTAGGGGAAGGAGGGGGATTTTAATTTTTTTACAGATCATAACGACACGAGATCTCTACTGATTTCAAAAGATTCAAGGATTTCAAAAGATTTCAAAGATTCAACAAAATCTATTTTTATAGGATTTTTATAGACTTCAAATATTTCGAAGGATTAAACAATTTTATAGAATTTAACAGGATTTCAAGGGTATCTAGAAAACTTTAGGGAACAAGGGATATTAAATTCACTTGTTGCATCGGAAGGGGAGGGGAAAGAATAGGGGGGGAACTGTTACGTAATTTTTGGATGACCCCTTTATTTTCCAAATTAAGCGTTTATTTAATTTCCGAGTGACTGAAATAAAAGGAAATCAATTAAAACTTGTGGAAATTAACTTCCTTCCATCTATCCAACAATAGTTTTCAACAGAAAGGTCACTTCAGATAGATAATAAAAGTTTAATCCGCAAAATTGTGAAACTATTCTGATAAATCTCTCGGTATTTATATATCTTAGGTTCCTTAAACTTTGAAACTTAGATTCGAAACTCACGTGAAAGTTTTCAAGAAATATTTATAGAACGCATTTATTGGAATTTCTCGATAGAATTTTCAGTGAATTTTCAAGGAACTAAATTTGGAAAATTCTGAAATCTTTATGGTCTGATAAATTGAAAATATCATTCAAAATTCAAGAAGTATTAATTAAAAATCTGTTAAATGTTCCTGGATAATTCACGAAACAATTTGATCAATTAATGAAAATCTGGAAAGCAGTAGGGATCAAAAATTCTCAAAAGTTTGTCATCGACCCATAGTGTGTCAAGATTTTGATTCGAATATTGGATTATTACAAATATTTCCGATAAATAAACCAGCAAGTACGATAAACTTCAGAAGGCATACTTAACTTGTGACGACATTAGTGAGACGCGAATCACGGCAAGATTTCCAATAAGGACTTGTTACTATCTGGTGCAAAGTTCTTCCGAAGTATGAAATAGTAATTAGTCGCAGTAATTAGACATAACGTACCTAATACCTACCTATACATATTTAATAACGATTTGGCTCGACGTTAGAGAACGAACGAAAGGAAGGAGGGTTGTCATCACCAACCCTCGGGATAATCTAATGAAGATCTAGCCTCTATTTTGTGCCAATCGATCTTAGGAAGTATCCTTGCCGACAACACCTGCAAGTTCGTAATTATTATCTCTGCTCATTGGCGCCGTGTTGTCCGGAGCAGGCGAGGTTGTAAATGCAATTTAATTTAAACTCGGTTGAGAAACACCAATGGCTGAAAATCAAGCGACCCAACTCACAGGAGAGAAGGAGGTGAATTTCTAAGGGTTTGTAGGGGTTTTGTAGGGTTGAGTTAGTATAGGGGAGGAAACGAGATGGATAACAAAAAGGCGTCGCCTCGTCAACGTTTG
Organism: Synergus itoensis; assembly: GCA_904066005.1. Classification (NCBI taxonomy): domain Eukaryota; kingdom Metazoa; phylum Arthropoda; class Insecta; order Hymenoptera; family Cynipidae; genus Synergus; species Synergus itoensis. Next base: position 6,856,856 of record CAJFCP010000036.1, on the reverse strand, counting down.
GGAATGGGAGAGAACAGAGAACGTCAACTAGTATCTTCGTGTGCTCTGGCAATCAAATCGTGGAGATAATTGGAGCTTTGTTATTGCACCAGTTACGCGATTGTTCTGCGCTCCACGACTTAATACCCGACCATTCTGCCCGTTTGGTGGCTTAGTACCTCCAAGTAACTACTTCGTCGGTAATAACACTGTGCGTGTGTAATAACAACCACGTATGCGATTCTCGAGATGCTTGAAAGGAGTCTCAAATCCTACAAGACTCTACACTCTACTCTACTCTATTCTACTTTAGATACTCTACTCTACACTCGACTCTACTGTACTCTATTCTATTCTACTCTATTCTACGAGCTATTTTACTAAGGAAGACTACGGACTAATGTAATTAGAGTTTTATTGCAAACACTTTTCAAACAACCCACAGTGGAGCAATCAAAACGCGGTCAAATGTTCTCTTCATTGAATTTTTCATAAAAACTTAATATACTTAAAAATAGTGATTCATGATAAGACAAGAACTTCTCGAATCTCGCGTGTTAACTCTTGAAATTTTGAAACTCTTCAATATCTTGAAATTGTCAAGAAAAGACGAGATGAAGGAGTGAGATTTTCATTTTTTAAATTTTCCTTTATGGCACTAAAAAACCGTAAACTAGCTGTGAAGTTGTATCAAATTTTGTACTCATTCAATGAGCACTTTGCTTCCTGGAAGCAAAGATGATTTGCTTCCTCATAGAGGAAGCATTAATTAATTAATCAAATGAATTAATATTAGGTTTATTTTCTTTACATCAGCCTTAAATTTTAATTATTTGAGAAGTTATAGTCGAAAAATTCATTTTCGAAAATTACAATAAAGCATAACTTTCTTATTTTTCAATGAAGTGTATTAATCTTATAGGTGAAACGATTCGTCTCGACATAAATCTTTTTTCTCGTGACACCTGCTTTGAATTTTGAATATTTGAGAAATTATGTTCAAAAAATTTATTAAAAAAAAATTAATTAAGCATAACTTTCTTATTTTTTAATGAAATTCATTAATCTTACAGGTCAATCGATTCGTCTCGATATAAGGAATCTTTTTCCTCGCGACAACTGCTTCAAATTTTGATTATTTGAGAAGTTATAGTCTAAAAATGAGTTTCACTAAAATTATAAAACTACGTAAAACTTTTAAAATTAAATATTTTGTTAAACCCTTGTAAAAAATTCAACTAGGTAAATAGTGGAATAAGTGTGCTAAATTTCATTAATTTATCTCTACAAGTTTTCAAGATATTGCAGGATCGTGACATACATACATACATCCGGACAATTTTTCAGGACATCATATTAGATACATCGCCCTTCAAAAAAAACCTTTTTTTGAAACTGGATTTTGTCACCTTTACAAAGCTTCCTCTATGAGGAAGCAAAATTAAATATGATAAACATTAACCGCTGCGTGACATCGAAAAATAAAAGAAAGTTCTTTGATAAATTGATCATGATAGCGTTTAAAAATCCAATATGAATTTTTTGAAAAATAATTAATTTTACGAGATTTTTTTGGTCTTGTTCAACATCTCATTTTCGTGAGTGCCACTGTCAAGAATGCCATATTCTTAGTTTAATTTTCCTTCGGCTCTACGCCCATCATAAAGAGTATTATTTCACATTCCCTAGAAAAAAAAATTAACGATCTCACGAAACAAATGGGGCGCCAGCTACTTCCCTATTAAACAAGGAAACATATAAGTGATTCGAAGAAACAACTGGTTAACCCTAGAGTAAAAATTTTACTTGGGCGTGACACACAAATCAATTCTCGAGCTCGTCAGCGTAATCATTTGGTTCTGAGGGAGCACGTCTAAAAATACTGAGTGAATTCATTCTGAATGGGGCTAAGTAAAAGGAGGAACCTCTGGGATAAGGGGTCCTCTTTTCCGTGTCGGTTCGCCCATTGCCCATCAGCACGTGCTGCACATTTCACGGTCTGGTGTATATTACCCGTATGTGGGTCCTTGGTTCGATTGTAAATCGTGACGACGTACTCAAGATGGGACGAAAACGAACAGTCCTTTTTATTTACATAAATAGATTCTCCTCAATTCGTCAATAGAGAGGCCCATGAATATTCCCCAAATTCTATTTTCCCCAATATCTATTTTACCGAAAATCATTTGACCGGATAGCAATATGCTATAATTTGTATTCATGTATTCTAATTGTAAATTTACCTAATAATTTCCGGATTTCAGAATTGGAAAATATAAAAATTATGGCAAATGGTAATTTGAAAAAAAAAAAATATTAGAAAAAAAATAATTTAGAAAATATTCATCCGCGATTACCACCAATGAATGGCAAGATTAGAAAAAGCAATACTAGTCAATCGATCAAGGATTCTATCACAGGAAAGTGTTTTCTCTTCAGTTTGGTAATGACTAATGGCTTCCGACAGAGCTTATATACACAAGTGTTTTCTTGTAATCGACGAGTCTCTTTGTTAATGGTCACAATGAGAGGCGACACACTCATTTCAAGGGAACTGTTTTATCAGACAAACCAACGTTTTCGTTAGTAACATTTCTTCTTTTCTTTCAAAATAGAAAATATTCTATTTAAAGTCAATATTATACCTCTTATAATCTGTTATGCTTACTTAATTTATTATACCCATACCTAGGGTTATAATAATAATTTAATAATTCATACGTGCTTGCTGGATTCAAAGCTAAACTCATGGAAAGATAAATATTCATCTCAGGGATTCTTTAAAGCTTATGTCTCACATCTCATGGCGAGAGAGATTTAACTACCAAATAGTTTCCTTCGAAAAAAGCATTGTTTCAGAGTTAATGCATTTTTTATTATTCTACTTTATTTTTAAAAGTCTGTTTTAAAATTTAACGCTTGTTGCACATTTTAACGAATATATGTAACAGCACCATTTGCCATATTGTTTTATTCTTCTACCAAGATGCAATTATCTTTAAAAATTAAAACTTTGTTTATCAAGGATCGTAAATACGTTTATAGAATTTTCCTAGAGGAAAATTAATGAACCGCATGAATAAAAGTTATATTAAAATGGTTATAATGACACACTAAAGCAACTATTTACGGTAAAGCATAAAACTCTAGGGAAATCTGTCTTCACCCCGATTTCTCGCCTGCAAGGAATTACAAGGAAGGTACTTATGTAAACCGCATGTTTTCTTCTCTGTCTCGGTAAATCATTCTTCCGAGGCTTGTGACATGCTTATCCGCATTTAAAAGAAAAACCATTCTTTGACAGAGAATTAAAAATTATTTCTCAGATAGAGAAAATATTTTTTATTCTCAGATGGATTTAGAATTTCAGTAATTACTAATTTAATGAATACAAGTGGACATAAACATTTTAGACTTTACCGTTAAAATGTAAAAAGTTTGGTCGTCTGATATGAGGCTATACAGTATAACCTTTGCTCATTTTAAAAAATATTTTATATCAGTAACCCGCAGTATCCTTTGTCCTCTGATGAATAAAATGCGCGCTTGGCAACGAAAAAAGTGATCCACGACCTCTTTTTTACCGCCTCTATTAACGCAATGGTTTGTTTTATGATTCCGCTACCACATTCTGTTCACGAATTCACTTGTGCTTTTTTATCGATAAGTCGCAATCAATAGAAAATAGACATTCCTTTTTTTCTCTTTAAATAATATCTTTAATATAGATAATAAAAAATTACGCTCTTCCATATTACGATCTCTGTCACTCAAATGTTTTAAAAACTCATCGATCACTGATTTTGTGTGGTCCAATCTTTTACATTGAGAGAATAGAGATGGAAATTGTGGTTTTTTAAAAACACACTAGATCAAACCTCGAATGAAAAAATATTACACATTCTCTCTGGATTGAAAAAAAAAGGTTGCGATGGAAATCATTCATATGGAGAGTGTAAATGAATCCAGATGAAGATATTTTATTTAAATTGTGAGCTCAGCATTTTTTAAAATTAGAACTTGATAAAGGCTGATTGAACAAAAGGCTGATAGTGTCAATTGAAGTAATAGTAGCATTTAATTGTTAGTAAATGTAAGTTAAAAAATTTAAATCCTCTCAATTTAGTGAAACATTTCTTCTATAATTAAAAAATGTAATATACATCCATATGCATTTTATAAAAACGTGCATATGAAGCTTTTTCTATCAGTTTGGAGAGAAATGGAAATGTAGGAGAGAAAAAGGAAAAATCGACTTAAAGAAAAAAAAAACATTTATATCAAGTCATCATGACCACTATTTCTGGATTCGTTTCAATTTCTCGGTGATAACTATCTGTCCTAAAAATTCTCAAACCGTTGTCGAACCTTTGTCTATTTCTGGGATGAAATGCGATTTGTGGAATGCAAGTAGAATTGAGGCCACCATCCTCTCTCGGGGGTGGTTCATCTTTGGTGCTTGCACGCGATTTCCGTATAACTATGTATGTACGAGCATGTACGATCGCTCATCGTGATAGCAAGTGTTCGCTAAAATACCTCGGTTAGGAAATCCCGGGAAAAGAAATTTTTCCACGGGATTTTCTCTCCGTCTCGTTTAAGGCGAAACATTAGCTCGAGATCACAAATCAGAAAAGAAAAAATCTAACTGCGCACCTGTGCTAGAAAAATGAAATTGTCCTGTTAATTAAATTCTAGAAATGCTAATTAGAGAAAGTAAAAAAAAAAGGTTCATGTAAACATTCACGTGAAAATACTTTTTCGAATTGTTTTATATTGCAGTAAAAAAATAAAAAGTGTAGCCAAAAAATATTTTAAATATATACCTCGTCTCTTCAATAACATTGTGATTATTGAATTATTATTTCTCTTTGTTATTTTGTGCGATAAATTATACATAAAATTCGCCTTTAAATTGAACTGATAAAGCGATGAACAAGACGTGCTCTAAAAAGTCAACATTACGTTTTGGTGCACAATTTTACGGATTCAATATCCTAGAACATGAATAATTTCCGTTGACCTACTTCTCTTTTCGCTCTGTATAAAATGTTGGATAATTTTTCAATAACCCGGATGGTGTAAAAAGTTTGTAGTCATGCAGATAACAAATATAGTCTCGATAATAATTTTCGACATATAATGGCCCTTCGCGAATCTATTATGAACGTAAGAGAAATTCTTTGATGTATGTGCCAAGAGTGTATAAATGCAAATTTTTACATAACTCAACTGCGAAATGAAGTTCCTAGTTGGGTCGTTTAAGACTTCTTCGTAGGAACCTGCTAGAGTGCGGAAAAAGAATTTCAAGATTCATATAAAAATGGGTTATTCCAGGTCAAATGCGATAATACTACACTCCACTACATTCAAGCACCCTCGGCTGAAGATTAAGGTCCAATCGTGCTAAACACGCAGCTTTTTAAGTCTGATTTTATAATGCTCCTTTCATTTTATAGTGAATTTTATTTTTTCGTATAAAAGATTCATGGGAATATATTTATAAAACACTGTGATATTTTATGTAGAAAGTTCTAAAATAAAGATTCACAATAGTAATAAAAATAATTCATGATAATTTTTATAATTATGATTTTAAAAGAAAATCTGCAAACAGATTTCTCTAGAATAAAAAGCAGAGAATTATTACAATATGAAAGTTAGCGTCGGGAAAGTGCAAAAAAGTTTCTGGAGGTTTCGTACCCACTAAAAGAAAAAGGATTTAATAGGCTGAATGCATCAAAAAGTAACAGCCAATTAAAACTGTTTTTACAAAAGGCTACTAACACTAACGAGAGAGAATATAAAAAAATGTTTGAAGTTGTAAATTAACATAATTTTGTTTATTCAATCTCATAAACATCGAAAAATGAAAAGCGTATATATAATTTTCACCTCAAGTTTTTTGCTTTTAATCATAATAAAAAATTGTTTAAAGCAAAACTATAATAAGATACCGAATGGAAAGTAGAATGCAAAATTTTCTTGAATATTTTTCCAAGAGTCTTGGCATATTTTTAGAGGGTTAAGATAGTGTATTTAAGCAGTTTTTCAAAACAGCAATAATAATCAAAATGTGATGAATTCTCGCAAAAATATTTATTCCGCAAACTTTCCGGCATTCTTTTGTGTTTTGATGCGTAACACCTGGCAGAAGTTTTTTAGAATTCGAGTGAAGAATTTGTGCGTTTCTACAACGGAATCTTGAATATGATTGAAATACTGAAACGAAAACTTGGCGGTGTAAAAGTACATAAACGTTTGAAAGTATAACAACATATACCTCGGATTTACATCAAAGGTTAACTAAAGTTGAAGGTGATTAGTTGCTTTTAATCATCCTAAATTTATTAGACATGAAACTTTAGCAATAATTATCGTTAATCCAGGATGCCTTTGAGCTCGTAAATTCTGGTGTAGTCGAGAGTCCTTTGGGAAATGGTTGGATAGTCATCGGGTGGCGCTTAGCTTATCTAACCGAGAATTGTGGTGGGTAAACTAGCAGTGGCAAGGGGAGGCCTAATTTCCGGTGGCTTGGTGGTTGACTCATTTTTGCATAATGTAGCCTAATAAGGACTAATGAATGAAACGCCGTAGCCTCCGATGCTACACAAATTGGATTTACAGCACTTGCAGCCACCCGCGATTGTATTTCCCTTTCTTTCTTGCCTCTCCACGTATATCTTTCTCTCTCTATCTCTCTCTTTCTCGCAAGCACACTCGACTGTCATACTTCCCATTCCATCTCTCGACAATTCCACAATTCTCTCTCCACTCAACTATGCTCTTTCTAGTTCCATCTCGTCCATATTTGCATTCTTTATACAATCCACGACTGGCGAACCACACTGAAATTCCACGAATTCCACTAGGTTAGCCTATCAGACAATCTTGGTATGAATTGCAAGAGACTGAAACCGCACATCCTGATTCTTACATTTTTTTCACATCCCTTTCTTTTTCTTCAATATATTGAGCAACATGAAGTAAGATTTTATAATAATTAGAAGCAAGAAAGAAATTTTAATAACAGAGTCCATAATTATAATTATAAATTATTATAAATTATAAAATGTTCAGAACTTTTCAGTCATATTCCCAGCTGTAAATACTCCTTTCGATTCCGTTTTATTATTTTTAATCATTTTCCCATTGGGAGGTCTTTTTACTTTAAGAGTTTAAGACCCACATGAAAAACGAAGATGAATTGCATCTTGAGATTGTTATTTGAAGATATGAATATATGGATTGAAAAATTGAAGAGTTTCATGGTTTAATAAAAATGTCCTTATCCTGCGAAATAGACATTCTGAATAATGGATAAAATCTCCTGAACCTGTAGGCATTCATACTTTTATTATATTTTATATGTCAATCTGCATGACATTCGTCTCTCAAATATGGAAGCTTCTCTTTTCGCTATGTATTTCGGTCACTTTGGTCACTTTAGTCCTCTTTGAAGAGGGTCAGGCACATATGTCTCGCGATAAATCTCCGCTCTCGCTGAATAAACAGACTCTTAGTTATTTAACACAGTGCGAACATACAAGAAGCTCTTCAAAATTTCAGAGCTGTAAAGGGCAAAAAACTAACGTCAAGTTCTACCTCCTTGTCTATAATGCTCAGAATGATGTTACATTATGCACAAATACGCTCGTTGTACTCTGTTCAGAAATACCACTTTTCAAATCTATAAAGGTTCAACGGCAATTTCTCTCATATAAACACATTTATGATAATTCTAATTACATTTGATAATTGCAATATTATACTCAACACAAAAGAGATACAGATACAAAAAGGGTACACTTGATTACATCAAATGGAATTAATGATTAGTAATATTAATTATCACTATCAGTGGCGTAGCAACCGGGGGGCAGAAGGGGCAGCTGCCCCCCGTAAATTTGGACGGCGGGGGGCAATATGTCATTCGAATTTGCCCCCCCATGAGAAATTCCGTTTCTACGCCCCTAATCACTATGAATTATGTTGGGAAAACTCTAAAGTTCCACTTACAGATTTATTAGAGAAATATGATTGTTTGGTCAAAATATCTGTTCTCAAATAATTAATACCGAGGAATAATTCATTCATCGCGCAACAGAAATAGTTTGGTGTTATAATTTTCGGATCTGATTGTTTTCGTTTCTATAGAATGTAAATAGGTCGCAATGAAATTATATTATTAATATTATTTAGCTCGTAAATATCATAATAAGAACAAACTTCAATTTGCCTGATAAACTAATAATTTGACTTTTATATCGAAATTTTATTCGGCTAAGATTTTCAAGATTTATTTTAAAATGAGAAAATTATAGAAGTATTTGCTGTAAGAATTCCTTTTATTGAATAGGAGCTTGAAATGACACATATGTGTGCAGTGTGCATAGAGAGTTAGAGATTTTTCCATTTCGCGGTTACCTGAGGGAGATACCGCGGTTCTTGCGGTGAAGCACGTTCGACCTTTGCGTTATCAAAATTCCAGACAACCCTATCCTCCTCAACTCCGAACATCCAGGAATCGGTTCACACGCTCTCTGTGGAATTTTGTGCATAATTCGAGGAATACCGAGAAAGGGAAGCTTTGAAAATCGCAAAGAAATCTATTTTTTTTTTACATATTCAATTCAAATATCGTCAACTGTAGGAAAATAAGACCAATACAGAGAAAATATTAAAAATCTGAAAATAAAACAATTAGACACAAAAGAATTCCAAATATACAACTTTTGGTTGTAACCTTTTAAGCAGGTGGACTATTAAAATAAGGAAATTTCCATTTTGCATGATGGAATTACATAATCCTATAATCAATTCGACTTGTCTAATTTCTTTTGTCAAGAGCAAGAGGGTGCACTTTGAATTTGTGTGCACAATTAATAAGTATGATTTATTCTCCAGTGAGAACGAGGACTAGAGAAAATGAAGGGTTTCTCGGAAATCTATTTTCAGAACCGCGGTTAAGGGAAAACGCACTCGGTCGAATAAACTTGATTTCATAGTTCAGAATTCAACATTATTTGGTTATCCTCATTGAAATAAATAGTATTATGTCACAAGTCAAAAAGGGCGAAAAAATTATCACGTATTTTCTGAATAACCCTTAAGAGAATTTCGAAAAAAATTCTTGATTCTTTTATTTATTCTTATTTTATTATTTATTTTCTTTATTCTTTATTATTTTTATTCTTGCTTCCAAACAGTCTAATTATGGTCCTTGGGGGAAACTCCCGATTGCGATTGATGTGAATAACTTCTAAAGTTGACTTGTTAAACTCACAGTGAGTTTAACAAGTGATCCAATAAAAAGATATTAATTACGTCAATCAATTGATGTAATATTATCAGACGTTCTGGATGAAATAAGTGGATAAGGGATGCAGTATGACAATCCAGAGAGCACATAAATCATTGTTAATTCTCTGACGACAAGTCATAAGACAATCTATAAAACGTAGGATAAGAATGCTACGCCTCTCGGGATCCAGTAAAGTTTGCGTTTACACGTACCCTCGTTTATTATCGCATTCGCACCAGCTGGATACAGTTCTATGTATATTATTAAACCATCTTCTCAGCGCATTTATGTTTTCTCTTTATCCGTATGTACACTTCTAAAATTATCCACCTTCTTGGTCGTCTTCTCCCTTTCAGACTGATTCAATTGCTTGTTTCTAGAGTTTACGTTCGAGCGTTTTTGTCCAGCTGTTTCCAAGGGTGGCCCCTCACATTGTTTCAGGACGTAGCCCTCGCAATCTGTATTTGTAAAATTCAGAAAGAGAAAACGAGCAAAAGACCCTTGTACCTCGTTAGAGTTCCAGCGACGCGAATTCTCGAGTCCCTGCAAGGAATTATTTTGCCAGGGTTTTCCATCTTGCACATTAAGTACCCCGTACAAAGACTAAAATTTATTAAGGTCCAGCCATCGTGAAAATCGAAATAGTCGGCAAACCGAAAATAAAAGCGCAAGTTGGTAAAATACGCGATTTTTAGTTTCTCTACTGTTCTGAGTAATTAAGCACGGCCGTAAAATTTAGGAAAATTAAAATTTACTAAAATTAGTTTACGTAAAATTAAGCTTCATAAAGTACGGTAATAACCACTAGATCAATATTAAGTGAAGAATTTTAAATTTCGACACATCTAAAATTGTGTAATTTTCTGGAAAAATGTATTCAGAGATGTATTTTAAATTAGAAATGAAATCTACCCCTCGGTGTATGATTTGATTATAATCAGTTGTCGCAGCTGTTGAGTAGGTTAATTCTAGGGAAAATAGGAGAACTGTTCGGTGAAGAGGGCAAGTATAAGGGGGAGATCTTTTTTTAAGATTTCAAAACACAAATTAAATGTTATTTTCACCATAATGTAAAATAATTATTTTCATTCTGTATAATTATTATCGAAGATAAAAAATAGGTGGCTTCCTATAAAAGTTGGAATCAGAGAATTAAAAAGTTGATTACTATAGTTACAAAAAACTTGAAACCGAACATGCCAGGAACTTTTTTAAAAAGACGTTTTTATGAGTACAAAAAAAGCTACCTGTTTCATATTTGCTGATCGTAACTTTTCCTTTGAAAGCACTTGACACAGAATCTAAAGTAAACTGCTGTTCTTTTTAAAATGCCAGTTATGTTTAAAGCCAGCATTAATGGCCGACTCCGGTAAAGCCTCGGCAATATTTTCAGAACTTCCAAAAGAGGGGCCGAAAGTGGGATAAAATGAGCTATTATACAACACATTCCCAGACCCTTTTTCACTGTTTTCACATGGCATACTACAAAGAAATGCATCAACACATATTTTCGAAAATTAGCTTTTCAAATCGAAAGGTTTATAACTCAAGTTTCGAGCAACCTGAGTAACGAGATTTTCATTGGAAGCGATACAACCGTTTACGTGAGAGGTCATGTTCGATTGAATGAACTACAGAAACGTGAGTTTTACTGTAAAATAAAGATTTCAGGCAAGAAAACGTGACCTACTGAGAACAAAATAAAGTACACACAATACTCGATAACGTCAAAAGAAGAAACATTTCGTTGACGCAGCTAAATTTATGTTGTTGATTCAATATAGTTCGATTCATTTAACCAGTTTTCAATATTTCTTTCTACATCAAGAACAGAACCTTTCTTCATGGATAATTTTATGCAACCAGAGGAATTATATTCGCTTCTTATAGATCAAAAGTACCCTCCAAGCGAATCAAAATTTTTATCCAGAAATTGGTAATTAGAATTACAAGTTTAATTGCGATTATAGTTCCTTACGAAACAAAGTTCTAAACCGCCTAAGTACCTTGTCTTTCCTCCCTCCGGCACTACCTTATATAGTAGCGAAGTAATCAGAGTAGAAGTTCACTTAAAGAAGCTCAAAATTTAATTAACTGTCTGTTATACAGTTTTTCCTGAAATAAGTGACATTCTGAGGAATATCTTTTATCCTCGAGGATCGTTCTTCATTATAATTTGTAGTAATTAATAAATCATTATCTTTACAGTAGGATGAAAAGATTAATTTTATAAGCTTTATTTATTACTTTTTGCAACCTGGCTTTTAATAATAATTAAACATTTGTCTTGAAATATGACTCATTCGCTAAAAATTTTAAATTTCTTGAATTTTCTTCGCTTAACGCAACTTTTTAGAGGCCACTCAGCACCCCGTTAAGAAGCTATTTCAAAAAAAATCGCTTCGCCAAATTATTCAGGAAAATCATGCTCTTTCACGACCACCTACTGCCTGAACTCGTAACAACGCCGCAGAAGGAGCAGGAAATTTGAGATAACTCTTGGCTCATTCAAAGCACCTGAGAGTTTTTTTACCTTGGGTGTCCCACCGGAGAGAGAAGTCCGCGAACCATGCGATGTATTCATCTTCCTGACAGGCTTTTCATGGTTAATGCGAGATGAAATTACAAACAGGATGGGTTTAACTGACAGTTGGACTGTCTCTCAAAAGATAGAAAATACTTCTCCTTTGAGAATACGTGAGGGTATTATAAGAGACATGCTTTGTTCACTGATAATAAACACTCTAATAATTTTCAAACTGGTAAAGTTAGTTTTTTTAATACATTTAGGAAGGAACTGATATCAATTTCCATTTTCTTTTCCAAGCCCCTTTCTTTAAAGAAATTCTATAATTTTCAAGGTTGAAATGACCAAATTAGTGAATTTTAATTATTTTTTTTTTAGTGAATTATGTATTCCAAGTGGTTACATTTAAAATATCTAATACAATTATTAATTCCGATTAAAAATATCTGATAAAGAAAATAATATCTTATTTCTGTCTCTTTTTATATTTTTGGTCTCTTTCTGCGTTCACTGCTATTGAAACATTCCGATTGCTTTCTATATTTTCTAGTATCGATAATATATGGAACATTTCACATTATATTCTGTACGTAAAGTACAGTTCTCAATTTAGAGAGATATGATACAGCGATATCACTATCATAAACTAGCTACTCTTGTATATCGACACCCATTTTGCAGCAGATTCTGTTCCGACTATAATAATAGGTGGAACAACCGCAAGTACCAGAAGATCCATTCTCACGTTAAGGTGATTCGTTATCACCCTTTCCCGTTTACGTCGACAGGTTTTTATGGTGACATTGAGGATTACCTATGCATAGCCTTCTAGCGGAATTATCAAATATGCAAATTCAATGATTCTATAAAATAATGCCAGCGTGTACAATAGGGTGGTCCAAAAAATTTAAATTTAAAACACTGAAGGCGCTCTTGACAATATTTTTTTCTTTTGAAGAAAAAATGATGTGTAAATTTAAGCTAAAGCAAACAATACACCTAGTACTCTCGCATCAAAAGCTTTTAAAGCTTAATATTTTTCTTATTTTCAACTCTACAAAAAAATATTAAACGGATTATTGTCTTGGATTTTTACCGCGACTTTCTCTACCCGAAGCGCAACTCAAATGAATAAAAATATAAAAAATCATATTATTGCGTAAAACACCCATTAAGAATAATGTTTTTAAAAATCCAATTTCACCGTTTTGAATTTGCGGTAAAAGTTGAAAACAATAATCCCTTCGATATTTTTTTCTGAAATAAAGAAGATTTTAAGCTTTAAAAGCTTTACGGCCGATGCGGGAGTACCAGGTATTGTTTTTTTCAGCTCAAATATTGCCAAGAGCAACTTCGATTTTTTAAATTTCATGTTTTTGCTATTATGTGTGAACTGCAAGAAATCAATATATTTAAAAAAAAAAATTAGTTTCGTAAATCTTTCGCCAAGTCTGAAAAGAGAATTAACAATTCTCGCTTGAATATATTATTTGGTAATAATATTTATCTACGAGTGATTTAAAAAATTTAATTCTGAAGTGGAAGAGAATATTTTCGTTACTAAGTTCACCAGCTTTACTGCAGTTATATATCGGTCCCCTATCGATTTATCATCAATTCTATCGCCAAAACGTCTTGAGTATTCCATTTGCCCCTCAGGCAACAGAAACTTATTTTCTGCCAAAACGTCCTCAATAGTCCATGTACTCACTCAAGCAAAAGGGTTTCTTCCTATTGCAGAGTACAGCACTTTGTCTGCTTCACTTCACGACAGACAGAATATTTTTGTCTCGGCCTTGTCGGTTTACTTGTCTCACTTTTCGTTTTTATACTTAGGCTCGAGTTATTAAGAGAGCCAGATGTCAAATAGACAGAATATGAGTCGCTAATTGGAGTCCAGAAGCTCGTCAAAATGAAACTTTATGTTTCATATAATTACGAAATACCTCTCCTAAAACGTATTTTGTTTGTTTATATTGAATAATCACGAACAAGTTCAAAAGTTTAATTTCTGACACAGAAATTGAGAAGATATTCACTTTACCGGAAATGCAACTTAAGAAAACTTTACTTTAACTTCTCTCTGTAACGGAATTTTGCTTTTTCAAACAATAGGTAGGAAACTAGGAAAAGCAAAGTTCGTGAGAAATCTACATTAAAGTTTAACCGCTACATTCTTATCAGCGTTAGTTTCTAATTCTCTACTGCAGAAGTTCTCCTTATCATACAATTTGAGTTTAACAATTTTGTTTCTGCTTTTCGTTTCAAGATATATAAGTTCCCAGAGATTAATTTCATGATCTAGGATCAAATGAAGCTGTCAGCCACGACAAATATTTTCAACTCGTTTTCTCTCTGACCAGGTGTGCTTTTAAATTCGCGAATTTCTCAAACTACAGAGTTTTTAGAATGGAATGCTTTCACGCTCAATCCTTTCAAGTTATCTTAAGTTTGTACACGCGGAGATTAAAAAAAAGTCTTCTAATGATAAAATAATTATTCCTGCAGAAAAAAAATTCTGCTTTTCTAAATTAAAAAAAATGCTAAAAGGATTTTAGTCTTAATTGCTTTCTGCTGACGATTCTCGAGCAGCAGCACGACATAATTAATCGATTCTAGGACGTTTGCATAGCACACAGAACGGTTTTACTTTTCTCCAAAAGACGCAAACTCACTTCCTTTTGAGGAAAATTCTAATTGCAACCGCCTCTCTTCCGAGGTGTTGTCCCAAGCTTGATCTTTCGTCCCTTTGGTAGAGCTTAGTCACAAGCATGAAACGAGAACTGTGGGTGAACAGTCTCATTTGAATCCACCCGCCCTTCCGCTTCTATCTCCTACTTTGTCATCTTCTCATTTTGTTTTTCTCGCTCTTTCGTCTCGGCTTTCTTGTTCACACAAACACGGACTCAAGAAGATTTCTATTTTATTTCTATTCGAGCAGTCTTACATAGAACAAATATACATTTATATATGTAAACATAAACAGTCATTTTGACTACTAAAATCAAGTATAATCCATCACCCAGTCAGGGGGTGCGACTGACTGACACCTTCCTAATTTTCATCTTCTTTTTTTTCAATGTTCATAAAAAGCCTTATCAATATTTAAAAAATTTCGAAAGTTAAGATTTTCCAAAGTTCTTCGGTTCATTTTCAATGTTAATTTCCACAGGACACTCAGAAAAAAGTTTTTTTGAATCAAATAAACGTATCATTGCTATAGGGTCAAAGAAAAAATATCTTTGAATTAAACAAAATTTGTTTGATTCAAAGAAATTTTCTTTAATTCAAAAAAACTGATTTCATCATAATAAACAAAAATTTCTCTGAATCAAACAAATTTTTTTTAATTCAAACAAAAATTTTGTTTAATTCAAAGATATTTTTTCTATGATCCTATATCAATATGATACGTTTGTTTGATTCAAACAAACTTTTTACTGAGTGGATATTTCTACAAGTAAAGAGCGACACTTTGTGACACCCGAGAAAACCTTTAAAGGAATAACACGTGCTCAAAAACTAGAATTTTTATACATAAAAGGCTACGTAACAAAAGGCTTAGAAACAAACAACTTTTTTTGCCCCTATGCCCAATGTTTTTCCCTAACTCACCTAAAAATTGAATTGGATCAAAATCTTCTACAGGGACACGAGTTAGGTAACAAGTAGTTTAAAGCAATAAAACGATTTTCGGAAATTTGGCACTTTCGCTTGTATGCAAATGCAATGAAACCCTTCAATTATTGTCTTCTGATGCTTTGGATTGAACATCTCCTCTAGAGTCAATTTGAATTGGGAATATTCTATGCTGTATTTATGAGCTCGTGGTTCTGTAAATTTATTGTTTGAATAACTAATGATCCGAGTACTATTGGCGTGCAGTTCCACACATGATATGACCGAATGATCGTAATATTGCAGATTAAAGTTCGGAACTGAGGGAAGCCCATATAGCTGAGGAACCTATCAAAAGGACTCAGTGAGAGTTACGACCTATTAAATTGCGGCTAGATAGTATCTGATTCAACGATGACTTTGCCGAATAAGAGGAAAGTGATAATCAGTGCAGAATTCGTATATATAAAAACAGAAATTCGACTATATATATAGAAATATATAGACTAGAAATATATAGGTACATAACTATATGAATAGGGAATAAGAAAAATATCTTTCAGATAGGTATTATAATACAGGGGGGGGGGGGTATGAATTTTTCATTGCTCGTCAAAGTGATGTAAATCAAGATAAAATTTCAGTAGGAAAAGATTTATTAGTGCGCTGGTGATATGGAATGTGCTAAATGTGGAACTGGAATGTTGCGCTGCATTCATCGTAATAAATGACCGTTGTAATTATTCCAATGATTTATGGTAAAAACCTCATGATTGGGTAAATACCAATCATTGACCTGAATTCCAATTCTGAATTACATGTATGATTTAGAGCTCTTGCTTTATAGCAAAAACTGATTAAAGGAGAAAATTGTGTTTCTGTGATAAACAAATAATTTCCAGTATTCCATTGGTACTTCAATTATATATCAATATTAATTGTAAATACAAAGAATATTCATCCTGTGTATAATTGTTTCTGAATAATCCAAAAATGTATATTTATAATTTTAAACTTCCATGTAAAATTTCCAAAAAATAGAATAACGCACATATTTTAATACTATAAAATTAGTTCGAATCTTTTAAACGTGCATTAATAAACAAGAAAGTTTAACAACATTCATAACATTTTTTCCAGCTTTTTCAATCAATATGTAATCAAAATTATAAATAAAACAAGGCTGTTGCGTGAAAAAAATCAAGTCCTTTTCCATGAATTCAAAAGAAAATAAAACCAGAGTAAAAGGTGTCACTTTCCGAATATACGTTCAGCCTGTGACGCTTTATATTACGAAAACAACTTAACTCTCTAAAAATAAATTAAGAAATATAAATCCGTCCGGAAAAAGTAATTAAAAGGCTCTCCCTAACCTAAACACAGGCTATCGTGCACGCCGAGCAATAACAAAAACAAAATCCACCTTGAGACTCACCTATTATCGCCGTGAAAACAAGGGCAAGATTTAGCCATAGATGGTGCGTCATTTTGAACTTCGACATTTTGTCCTTCAAGTTTTCCTTGTTATTCACTTTTCACTTCACAAAAAATCACTCAAACCCTCATTGAAGTAGACCTTCATTGAGCCGGTTACCGGTATCGCACACGCGCGTCAATTTTTAAAATAATAAAAAAATCTCCAAGTCACGCAAAAAAAACACTCCACTCAACGAAAACTACCAAGAAACTGTCAACAAATTATTTTCGTGTGATTAACACCAAGAACGGTTTGCCGGTGAACCGCCAAGAATTTGAATTGTTCTAGAATCGGAAGCGCGCTTAAATTCACTTTTTATTGTTGAACAAAAATTACTTTAGAGTCTTTAAAGCCCCATGTTTTGGATGAATTATTTAGATGAATGGATCATAGAACAAAAATTAACAGCGATCATCCGCGCGGCATGGGCACAACGGATTTTAAGCACTATTGACAGAGTAATTGCACGTATATCTGCGCTGGATTGCGACAGGCGAGACTGAACGTCGCCACGCGAAGCCGGACTTGTAACAAGCGCCGCATGCGCAGACCGCCCTTCCCCCACTTAAATTGGGATCACTTTTTCGCCCCACCCTCAAGGAAGTACTCTTCTATCTTTGTCGAACGCATCCCTATTCCCTAACGCGATGTGTAAACTTTCTCCCTCTCGCGAGCGAGAGCTTGATCTTCACTAAAGTAAACACACACACACACACACAGATAAGGAACCTAACACCGCGGAGTGCATCTCACGTTATCGAGAAGGTCCTGGTCGTCTTGGGGCCGATTTGCGATCTTACTTCACACCTTCTGCACGGGATCTGAAGTGCTGCAAGCCCGCTCGATTCAATTTTACGAATATTGAAAACTTTTATTTCAATAAAGGCTTGTTATGGAGCGCCAGCATCTCGGTGAAAGTTCTTTCAGATTTTGTGAAGTTTACTGCATTTCTGG
>CAJFCP010000036.1:6736447-6838597 GCA_904066005.1 Synergus itoensis | reverse complement strand
AGCTACATTTCTAGGAGTTACGAAATCCAGCGATACGTCTAGCTGGAACAGCTAAACCATTTTTTTCAGTGGGTATTCACAGAATTTTCATGCTCTGCAACTTGAATTATGAAATCGTAATACAAAAAAAATTAATATACATTTTGAGATACAAAATAACCCTTTGATGTGCCCTTCTATTATTAACTCCGTGTCCGCAAGAAACCCGAGTTCATGGCGTCATAATTACCTGTTAATCGCTCTCTACTGTATATTGTTAGTCTGTAAATCAAAATTAGTAAGAAGTGACTAACGAAGTAATGCCAAAGTCATTTATTGATTCACTTTAGTAATGCGGATTTCTGTACAAAACTGATGACGTACTTGTTGATTTCGCTAATCTATTTCAGACCGTCGCGCCTTTATCTCGCGGCGCACAAGATTTTATTTATTTATTTATTTGACATCGCTTACTCGTTTACTATCTGTTTCGTGGTTTGTTTGTTCATGTAGATGACCCATTTCTCAGCATCACATCAACGAACAAACGAATACAACGAAATAAGTTACAATGAATTAACGCCGTTTTTAATTGTTCAGTGAAGCGTTAAATAATAAAAACCTTTTGGCAGCCAATGCTATTAATTCTATCCATAAACCATTGCAACATTTTTTTAAAAAGCTTTTATTCCCTAAAAGAACTTTCAGTGTAGAAGTCGATTTCCTTTTTTCAAATCAATACTTTCACTGACTAGAAATACTAATTTCAACTTAATTTTCTTTCTCAGCATTTCTGAAATGCAGAGAAGCGTAATGAAGTTTGAAATTTCGAGCATTTTTTATCCACTTTGTTCCTCTACATTTTGTACAGCACTTCATAATCTGCCGAAAGAAAAGACTTCTCTTTTTCTTTGGAAACTGTAAAAACAGTCGAAGGAGGGCTGAGCTATCTGGGATGACGGGTTTAAACACCGTGGATGTGAAACCTTCGTAAAGCCAACGCAGTCAGTTTCCTCCTCCCTTTGCGCGTTCGTGGCACATACTTTATAGACATACTAAGTGCACGATACTCGAATAACAAATGTTGGAGAGACAGATTTTCTTCTCTCCCTACTGACTACTAGTTTTCCCCTCAACCCCACCTCATCACTGCTGTGACGATTTATTGCGTCGCGTGCCCTGTGGAAAATTGTTTTGTTACATCTATAAAACGCTCGTTCCTCGCTTGGCTGCTCATCGAGTTGATAAAGCAGCTCAACTAGAGTCTTTTCAGGAAATGAGACTTCACGCCCTTACATCAAGATAGCAGAATTGAGAAATTTGTTTCAAATGATCAATCCATGGAAAAAAAATTCATCCTAGTTGATTTATGTTTTTCCATTTCTGTCTTTTTGGCGACGAGAATAAAAGGAAAAACGATTGTGGTTCGTCGCCAAAAACACTTCTCGAAAAATTATATTAATCAATGGATATGTAGAAAACCATTGTTGTTGGAAATTCTCCGCTTTTTGCCAACGACCTCAGAATCTTCTTCCTTTTCTTCTTTTCTTTGTTCTTCAAGTACTGTTTTCCTTCTGTTCGGCGAATCAATTTTATTTTCTCTCTTTTTAGTCTTCCCACCACTTCCCATTGCACATGAAGTACAAAAGCTGCAAAAATCTGTGAGGAGCCATTCACAAAACACTTGATATTTTTTTTCGCCCTTTTTTCCCTATCAGCCACATCCTCGTCCAACTATTCCGCTTCTTCTTGATTTTCGTATTTCACAAGAACAAGTTTGAAATTCATTAATCAAGTAATTAAACTGACGTGAATGTGGCCCCCCAACTATGAAATATTCGAATTTTATCAACTTTTGAGTGCTACCATGCTAAAGTATGACAGGTAATATTTACCCAGAAATCGGGGTAAATATTGCACTTGGTTTTTACTGTGCTGAAAATCAAAATTCTGTTGTTATTTTGAAAAGCATCGACAGGGATTTCACCAATTATTGGTACTTTACGCACTGAAAGAATTATGCATTAATTTAGCGGGAGATATGCTCATTAAAAATGAAACAGGGAACGAATGGCTTTCCCTTTCTCTCTGTAACATCCACTGAAAAATTCCGACTGTAAACGTTGACGCTTTATCAGGCTTGTCCAGTATGAAAATGCGACTGAATCGCGCATGGTTCGTGAACAATAAAGCATCTCCTGTCCAAAGTGACAGCAGTACGAGTCGAAATATATACACACGCCCACCCCTTTCATTCCTTTCTATGTGCAGGCTTCCGCGGTTGGCAGTGATTAATCGTGAAGGGTCGTTCCCGGCACAACGAGCGACGTGTTGCCGGGTAGGTAGGTACACCCGGAAAAACCGCTTTGAACGCTTTCACCCACCTCCGACCTTTCATGACCTTATCCGGTGCACTTCACTCTTAAATAGTCTTCTTCCCCTTACATGACTTCTCCGATACTAATAAAATATTCCTTATCGCCTTTGAAAAGCAGTATAATTACGAGCAACCGTTATCGTTGCACTCAAAGGCTCGCTGATATTAAATATGTATTTTAAAATTCAACTATGAAAAATCCTTTGAAAGATTAAGAGTGGTCTACTTCCCAAGTAATTATTATGTATATTTTCTTATTAAGTTTTTAATGAAAAATTACTTTTAAAAATTTACTGCAGCCATTAGTACCACAAACTTCTAGTTGCTTCTTTAGAAGTTTTAAGGGTGGATTCATATATTACGTAACACTTTTATGTGGAGGGAGATTTCGAGAAATATGTAACTTTACTTGAAATCCCCTAAAATCTATCAAATCCCACAAAAATATTTAAAATCCCTTGAAAACTTTGAAAATTGTGGATACAAATTTTTTGTAGTCTTTGAAAATCCATTGGAACTACCCTTAATGCAATGAAACTATTTTTTCTAAATTTAATAATCGAAGTAGAAGAAAATCAAGTAAGAACGAATAAAAGAACATGTATAGGTACATGTGCGGAATACTGGACTCAACTCTTCAGATGGACTCCTGAGGAACGAAAGGAAACGAAGAAAAGGAAGGATGTCATGGAAAAACGAGACGCGGAAGATCCTGTGAAACGGATCACGAGTCTATTTCTTTCGCAAAAGGTTCGTGGGAACTGAAATCGAATCTGCTTCAAAATTCTAGCCAGCAGTCGCCGAAAAAGGTATATAGTATCTACGAACTGAATTTTCAAGCATATTGTCAGCCGGAAACCAGTCACCGGATCACGTTTACTCAGAACGAATCAACCTATCCGCTCTCGCACTTTTGTAGAAAAATCGGTGCGGGGTCAATGGTAACCCCCCTAAGGAATACTTTTGGGAGTTTGCGGTGCTCCTTTAAATTCCCAATGGTACCTTCTGCTGACGGTTTGAGATTAACGAGTACTTCAGAACCATCGATGCTTCATCCCAACTCTTTCTAGTTTTCACTCTATCTCGTTGATGGGACCATTGCAGTGGCGCCACTCTGATAAGAGCCTAAAAATCATGAATAACCAACCCTTGTAATAATTATATACCCATAGTAACCGGTAAAGTAATATAAATTCATAAATATTAGGGGTAAGCTTAGAACTAATAATCAGTAAATGATGATAACTTTTTTATATTTCAACCTTTCAACTATCGAGGAACAGAAAAATCCTTTTACTCTCTTTGAAAACCTTGATGATTGCGTCGCGATTCGCGCCCCGAGAAACTTTTGAGATCGTTTCG
Organism: Synergus itoensis; assembly: GCA_904066005.1. Classification (NCBI taxonomy): domain Eukaryota; kingdom Metazoa; phylum Arthropoda; class Insecta; order Hymenoptera; family Cynipidae; genus Synergus; species Synergus itoensis. The sequence continues at coordinate 6,834,879 of CAJFCP010000036.1, read as the reverse complement.
CTTTGATACCAATCCGGAGGCCATGAGCATGGCTTGCAAAAACGAATACTTTCCTTACGCTGAGATGAAACTTTCGCTTTTTGCTCTCTTTCTGCAGCACACAGAGACAAGTAGAATCCGTGCTTCTTGGTACCGCAATATGGTCGCATCTGCCGGCGCGTTTTCAACGTGGGATTACGAGGGCGATATTTATGCTCAAACCCCTCGCACACTTCGAAAAACACGCGTTCTAATGTCGAGATATCTTCACATAGTCTTCACATGGAAATAGAAATATGTAAACATGTGTATATGCAACACACAGAGATTTCTATTTTCGAGAAAGGGGTTCCTTGAGCTTTCATCTCAGCGGTGTCATTGCGCATCATCCAATCAAGAAAACTTCAAAATAGAGAAATATTAAGTAAGACTGAAATTTTTTATTGCGTGTGCAGTTGAAAACTTACAATATGATATTTTGTATGTTGATATAAAAATGGATTGAATTTCGCTTTATATCTTCGCACAACGATAAAATTGATAAAGGGGACTTTGCGAACTGGAAGTCGATCTATATTGAAGAAGAAGCTGATCCACTTGAGCCTCGGTTCCTCTGAAGCTCGGAAACATGCTCACAAGTTTCCATACCTCAAAAAAACAAAGCTGCTTTGATTAATGGATCAAGTTTCTATACTTATTAAAAATTTGTTTGAGCATGCATTTATTATTTTCTTCCGGAATTCTTTGTTTTGCAATTCTTTTGTCCAAATTTTGTAGAAATTTTAAGAGATTTCAACGAATCTTGAGAAATTTAGAAGCATGATACTCAAGTTTAAAAAACAATTGACAGTGATTCGTGGATGAAATAATCACCAGTAATTTTTGTAGTTGCCCTAACATAAAAGTTGATCGGATTTAGCACACAGTCGGAAAATTCGCAATGCGCATATTGCTTCCTATTCATCCTGGAAGATAAACTCTCTCGTTCTTCGACTCATCCTCAACAATCTCCTCTGCATAAGTAGAGAGTTTTATAAATATTTACGGCATAATTTACAAATTCCTAACTTGCAAATGCAATGTCTCTTCCTGTATATCGCATAATGCCGGAAATTCGCGGAAAGAGAGAGGCGCCCTGGCGCTGAGGTCGATGCTTCAAGCACATTCTTCCGGCCGAGTCCGCAGCCCCGGGCGCCTCGACGTAGTTGTTAGTGAAGGTACAGTTTCCTTTCTGAAATAAAAGTTACTTTACATCCCCCGCCCTACAAAAATTACCTTTCTCTACCTTACTTTCCTATCTATTTCCTCCATGTTTCTTTCTCCCTCTCTTGTGTTCTGAAAACTTGGACTGAACATCCTTTCCTCATTCTAGCCTCATTCACTCTTTCTCGTAAATGTGATCGGTGATAAAAATCAGGAAATGCGCCATGAATTTCTCGTAATTTCGCTCTTTCTTGATAAGCTTTTCTCTTTTTCTTTTTCATAGATTGGTGTCGGGACAGAGAGAGACAGAAGAGATGTTATCTGGGCGATATCGAGTGGAAACGCACGACTTTGGAAAGGGTACCACACGACTGCAGGATGGCTTTACTAGTCGCTAAATGTCCTTCCCTCACTACATTGCCCTGCGTGCTTCCGGAACTATCCTCAGAGGATTAATGGACACTTATCCCCTAAGGAATCTGAAAGCAGAACGATCAAGCGAGAAAGGGAAAGGGAGTTACGTAAAGGGGGTGAAGAAACCCGTAAAGGAAGTTCTTGAAGATCCATGTTTATGGAGTCAAGATCATTTCTGCTGGTTATCGAGATCTCCATTTAGTGTCTTGCTTCCATGAACTTAAAAAGAGATAAAGATCGGCAGTATAATATGTCCTCAGTTAGAAATGAGCCTCCGTTATGGCGGAATCCCCCTATTTCTGGGTTACACTATGGTGTAAGAAAATCCAGCTGTTAATAAAATTTACAACGTAATTTACTATTTTGTAATTCCAATTTAGAAGTCTCTTTTAATATTTTATTAATTTCGAACTTTAATTAATAACAAATGTTCATAAAATTGTTCGCTCAGGGGTTCGATTAGTTACTCATAAAAAGCTCGGCGGAATTGCGATTCATCGAGAAATAAAATTACGTTCTGGCAAAATTCCAAAGTTGATTAAAAAAAATTACACGTTCGTTTCGTGTGGAATTTCAACAGTGAGAAAATTTAGGAGATGACGTAAATTTCGAAAAAGAAAAGCGAAAACCGAATCGAATGCGACAGATTCGCTAAATTACATTTACTTAATCAATAATGAAGTTAAAAAATAAATTAACAATTGCAGGGTATATAATACGTAGTTTTTATGTCTATGAACGCTTTTACGAGTTTTTAAAATCAGACTTAGATAGTATTAAATGCTGTGTTGTAGTCAATATGAACTAAACTTTCATCATGATTTCGATCTTAAACAGTTTTAAACGGCTTTAGTAACGTTTTGAGGTTTAATTTGCAATAAGAATTTAACGGCATTTGTCTGATTGACGTTTAATTTCACATGTGCTCTTGAAGCGAAAGCTTGTCATTTATAACTTTTTACGAAAAAAGCTACACTTTATATCGTCTATTCAATAATAAAATGGAAAACTCAACTCACACATGAATTCATTATAAAGGTCTTAAAGATGAAACAGGAATAAAACACGTAGGTATTATATTTACATACTAGATATTTCTTGAACAACTTAAAGTACTTTTATGAATTAATTACAATTAAAAAGTATTCATGCGTAAAGTCTTTTGAGACAAAAAACTATTTTTTCTCTTCATTACTCTGAAAAACGATTCTGCTTTAGTTTTTATGACATACAAAGGACCGTGATAAAAAGAACGTCGAAGAAGGAATGAAACCTTCCCTTTTTCTTTGTTTTTTTCATTCCTTTCTCTCTTTTATTTTCGCTTCTTTGGCCCTTATTTATCCTCGGTCAGCGACGCAGAAGGGGAAGGCGTCTTTCATCTCTAATTCCACATCAGTCGTTGGACTCACTGTGGCAATAATTGCTAGTTGATTCCAAGTTGTACAGCTTTTCACTTCGTTGAAATTTCGTTCGAGGTACGATAGTTTGGTACACATATAGGTTCGGTTCTCATGCTTTGCCATTTCCTCTCCGGGACCAAGAATCCAAGAATTCGTCAGGTAAAGGGGAGTTTGAGGCAAATACTCATACCACAAACTTCACTTCGCTGAAGCTTCTCTGCTGTACTTGAAAAGTCATTTGCAAGTAACAGTTAAAGTAGCAGGATCTTAAAATATGTGGAAATGTAAATATTTGTTTCAAACTTACTTTCTTCATTTCTTCCAACCCCGTTTTCAATCTGGGCACTGCACATTCGGCAGTTTAAATATAAGATAAGTTAAATATAAATGGAAATAGAAGAATTTATATGAGAATCCATAGCATTTTTTCTTCAGTTTATATGATAAATGATGTATTTCATGTTTGTGAAACGGTCGGAAAAGTGTGATTTTCCGCTCGCTTCATAAGCGTAGAATATGGCGCTCATCACGGTGGTTGTAAAAAAGAGTAAAATTAACTCATAATATACCTCCTTAAGATTCGAAACACAAACTCGAACCAATTTCCCGTGCTGATAAAAAGCTATGCATCTTGAGTGTTCGAGGGTAATAAAAATTGATTTTATTACCTTGCAATTCATTAATGTACTTTTCTGCACACAGTACATTAACGTTAACTGTTATTGGATATCGCAACGGAAAATAAGTGAAAGCGAGGAAAATCTTGGAAACCGGATGTTTTTAAATACCCACTAAGTTTAATGAATGAAAGAGAAAATTTCTATAGAAGGTACTTTTCATTCTAAGCTAATACGGCAAAGTAAAAGCTTCAGCAGTTATTATTTCCTCTTATCACAAAGCTCAATTATTGCAAAATAATAGCTAATTAAAAGGTATTATAGTAAGTTGCTTCAAGGTTAATGTTAAAGAAAAAATGCCATAAATCGTATTATAAAATTCGTAAGAGCTTCATTTAAAAGATTTGTAAAGCTTTGTTAAAACTGTTGTAATCATTTGCATTGTTTAATAATTAGCGTGATAGATGCAAATTTAGAAAGCATGGCTGTAAATACAATTTAGTGTGAATATTCCAGAACCAGGACGTGTTGGAGTTAGGTTGCATGAAATATATATTAACGGGCTATGGGGACGGATCACGTGGCGCTCGAGGCTTGCATGCGTAATGGCGTAAATGAACTTTGGAGGATAACATTTGACACCTCAGGCATTCAAGGAGAAGGGAAACATTCTTGACTACCAGGAAACCAAGGTCTTGACCGTGATCTGGTTTCAAAAAGAATACCGATTGAGACGGAAACAAAAGGTGACCGGACTCTTAATTAAGAAATGTGATAGTTGACTTGTTGTGGTTCATCAAATTTCATAAGAGGGTTTTTAGGAACTCTCAGAAAAGAGTCTATTAAGGCTAATTTCTTACTCTAATTTTTTACAAACACGGTGGTCCCGTTAGCTCTTTTTACTTATTAATTATTACTTTTAATTATTGTTCCTTTCGGATTTGGTAACATACAACGATAAACGCAATATCGAGTAATATGTAAATATGTTTGACATTTAATTAAAGCGACCTGATTTAGTTGACCAAAGCGCTGATCGAATAAAGTTCTTCATTAAAGAGGAAATTTCTTTCAACTAGGGAAATTTTATGCTCGCTCTTTCGGTCGGGTATAAACCTGGAAATCAATTACGCGTAAAATTTCTGGATGAATTTGCCGCTTTGCATTTGAAATAAAATTAAAGTCCAGCTGGTACTACCTGATGCCCCGATTCTCATTTCGCATATGACCGAATCGGTGGTCTTTTTTTTCTATTTTACTCTTTGAAAGTACGGAACGAATCGCTATCTAGGGAACATCGAGTCAATCGATTACGCTCGTAAAACTATACAGCTCGTCGGTAGGATCTTCAATAAAGATTCCGGAATCACTCGGACTTTCCAGCGACCATTCCACGCAGTACTTTCTTCTTCAAATTCTTCCCAAGTTACGAAGACACATTGGCTCAAATATCCGAGCGTTACTTTTACTTCACACACACATGAATAAAATCTCCAATATATGTGCATTATTCCCCATCGTTTATATGCATATAAGCATCACAGAATTTTATTTGAAACCACAGAGAGAATGTTAGATCGTTTTTCATGCGGAAGAAATAAGCTGATACGAAGCTTAAATTCTTTTCAATTGAATAAAAAAGAGCTTGCAAATTATCGTTTTATTTTTAAAAATAAACCAAATAAAATATTATTGAGGAGATGATTGAAAGACATTAAAAGGCCATTTAATTAACTTAAAAAGAGAACGGGTCATTAAAATTGGTAATAATAATTGCGAACCTGTCGGAGTGGATTATTGAAATTCCATCAAAGTAATAAAAATAAATAAATTAATACTGTGCAAATTCGGCGCGGAATGGTTGGTGTATAGAGGGCGACAATATCAAGCGAATTATCAGCGAATATATTACGAGCCAGCAAATTTAGTAAAGGTAACACCCGATTAAAATAACGCGACGTAATAGGTAATCCCAAATGAGCGTGAATGTGCGTTTCGAGTGATATAATGCTGAAAGTGGTCTCAAATCACCATTTGCCTTTTGCAAATGTACCAATATACAAAAGCGAAAATTGGGTCAATTTAATTAAAAAAATCATATTTAGCTATATCTTTTTTCCATATTATCAAAAGCAATTTAATACATTTGCAATAAGAATTTTAAAAAGAGCGATACATCATTTTTTTGTGAGTCTGGCATCGGAACCATCATCAATATTCGAGGCTTTGGTTCATAGTTTTCTAAAATATCATATTTCAATTTAAATTGCTCTTCATCAATAATACGTCTCTCACTTTGAGGTGAACGAAATTTTTTGTTACAGATTCTACTCTTCGTTTAATCAACCTTTAGCGAGTACTCTTTTCCTCTTTATAACTCCCAATAAAAATAATGTCAAATCGAGTTTTTGCTGAATCAATCGACACTTATTTGAGCGGCATTGAATATTTAAAGCTTGCACTTTCTATAAATTTGCGTCACCGCGTTATCGGGAGCCAGAGAATTAATTTCCTTTAAAAATCACGTTCCGCGCAGCCGGTATGGCTCCAGTATTTGTGCAGCTGGTGGAAGTGTTAGCGGGTAAAGTTCCGCTTTTTTTATCGATAGCCGAGCTATTTCTTTGCATAAAGGGTGAAAATTCAATAGGAATGCAAAACCGGCATGCTAGAAAGAATTAAATAAAGCGCGCACTCATCGTGCACATACCCTTGGGCGTGTGTAAATAAAAGAGTAGGTGTTTCATGCTGAATACTTAACAGATATTTCAATGGAAAAGTAATATTCCCTGCGACAATTTTCACGTGTTGCTGGACAATGCTACTTCGTTTCCGCACTCACTTAATTAAGAGCCTCTAGAGTATTCGCTTAACAAAATTTTATTTTAAAGTACTCCACTCAGGAGAATTTCTTTCGTTACCCAAGCTTCCGTAAAATCTTCAGCAACTTTTAATACTAGGAAAATGTTTTTCCGCGCGTGCTTTTAATGTAGTGAATTTTTAAAAAGGCATTATTCTTTATTTGGCAAAATGAGAGAAAGTATACATTGTAAGTTTGTGTTTGTTAATTTTACATTGGAGTGAGATGTTTTCATTATCAGGAAAAAAATAATAGAAATCTTTCAGACAAGTTAGAACTGTACACAAAAAAATTGAATTTATGGTATGAAATTTGAAGATAGAAGGAAGAAGAAAATCGAGAAGAAAATCTTCCGAAGAAGGCAGGACGTTTCTTGCAAGTATACGTAAACACCTTTTATATTTTATTCAAGTAGTCCCTCAATCCTAAATTTTGAAGACGCACACTTAGAGTTGTGTTCATAAAAGTTTTCAAGTCTTTCCAGTGGATGGAATAACAGAAAGTTTCCCGCCTGTGGTAACTATAAAGGAGAAGAACGCTAAAATATTACTCTCATCGTAGAAAAAGCCACTTTTCGCGGAACTTGCTACTCATTCCGCCCATTTTTCTATACATTGTATGTATGTGCATTTATATATACTACTGCCAATATTGATGATGTATCCTCATCCTTTTAGCGATCACGAACTCGATTTGTGATTGTAGAGAGAACGCCTTTTGAACGTTGCAGCGCGCTTCGCTATTTTATTTCACTCAACTTTCTTTCCTTCACCAACTTTCTTGCACACACACGTGGCACTGCAAAAAACATCCCAGGGTAGGAAACTTGTCCTCGATGGTGACTTGCTCACCTAGATTTTAAAATTTACTTCTTTCTCTTTTTCACAAGATAATTCTTAAATTTATAGTGAAAGTAGTTAATAAATATTCCTTTTAATGTTAAGACACTGTTTTAATGTTACATCCTAAAAAAGTGTTAAATGATCATGCCTAGTTTGAAAACGATACGGGCTATTCTTTTTTATTGCATCCACTTAGAAAACGTTCAAGGTAAATGATACACTTTCCTCTGTGGAATGTATATTGTGTGCTTGTCGTCTTCAGGGAGATCACCCCTAATGTATCGATACACATCAATGATCGAGGACAACTCGACTGGCAACGACAGATAATTCTGCTCGTGACTAGTGGTGACTGGTCAGTTTAGTCAGGCGCTAGTCTGATTCTGAAACAGAGTTTAGTTTTTGATACAAATGGCTCTGCAGTGAAACACGATCGAGATCACGATCCCACTATATGTTTCGCCTCTAGTGTCGTATACTGTCGGGGATGGCCACTTGAGTGATAATTTTTTGTCCTTTCGCGTAGTAACCCTCTGGAGTATTACACAAGGCGACATGTGGGCTCCACAACCTGTTTGTTATTTTAGACGAGGCAATTTGTTGTCTCAAAGCTTACCACCCCGGCTTCAACCAACTAACCCAGAGCTTTGCATTTTCTCTGTTGCTTCAACTCTAACGGGAAATTTAAAGGATTTAAAAGCCAGAGTAGTGTAAATATTAGAATGTTTATTACATCCAATTTTGAAAAGGTTTAAATTTTTTTACCATATAGGAAAGTTGGTTATACTTTCTTTTTTACTTAACACTGTCTCAATTTAATTCAGCCAACTTTTTATTTGGCTTTGTTTCTCACTAAAAAGCTTTAAAACTATTAATAAAATATTTGAGGTTGCAGCCACTTTCGAATCGGAAAGTCCCTTTCCCAGAGTAAAAGAAATTCAATGGTTGATTTTACTGGATGCTGAAAAAAGTTTTCAGAACTGTAATTTAACTCATTGAAAAATCTTGAAGAATCCTAGCTTGGAAAAGTTTAAAACGCTTCCTCGAGGAAGTCAAGAAGGATGATACGTGACTGACACAGCTGATACTAAATTGCTGGTGTAGAATGTCTTCTTAAAATCGTAATTGAAATTTGATGCACGTTTAAGTTATGAAATAAGGTTAAAAATACTTTAATTCACCTTAAAAACCTTGTTAAATGCATATTATGCAAAACAAATTATTTTTGTGATTCAATGGAACTTAATTTATTTGTTTTAAATCAGTGTAGATAAAATTGATCAGAATTCGAATAAAAACAATTTAATTAAAGTTTGGAGAAGACAGATTAATGATCCCAAAAAGAAAACGGTCTACCTATTTCTTTCCGTTTTCTATTATTTCAGTTCCTTCCTACCCATTTCTCTTCCGAAAATGATATTCCTCTTTTTCCTTTTTTCAACACGTTAACAAAAAAATAATATACTCCAGTGTAAAGCATAATAATGAATAAAACAGTATTATCAACCAGAAGAACGTTCGATTTAGATACTGGAAAAAAATACTTAACGACATTATGATTCATTGATGACATTCTGCATTGGGGATAAGGGTATTCTGAAATCAGTCCAAAGAAATCACTTAGGCTGAAGACATCAATTACTGTCGCCCCAGTGACGAATCGAGTTGGCGAAACTTTTTTCCGGCTCTTTCTGTTGAAAGTTCCCTTGCCCTGGGGTGGTTGACAGAAAGAAGCAAAGAACAACCCTAACACGAAGTAGTCGCGCTGTGTTTGTTCCCTAAATATTTAGAATATTTTTCTTTGCTTTTCCCCATCAAAAAATCCAACATTAACACTTTAGTACAGATTTGCGAAAGATAGCGTGGAAATGATTTTGACTTTCCTGAGCAGGGTGGAAAAGCCAAGGCTACTTTATTTTCTCCACTGAAGAAATATCTGACCCTGCAAAATTCCATTTACTAAAATGACGTCATACCTGCGGTTTCTCCACTTCGCGTATTAGAGATTACTTACGAGAGTCCCAGTAAGATCGTATCCAGGCCAATTACATTGTCCCGACTAATAGGTACTTGGCTACGCTTAATGAGCTTAAGGTGCATATGTATTTGTACCACACATGTGTACCAACTCGGTTTCCCGCTTATGCCTGCCTAATTAGCTATATTGCAAACATTCTGTATTTCGCTATCTTGTCATGCGCTACATTAATATCTTCAAAGATGTCTTACTTCCTGTTGGTAAAAAAGAAAGTTCTTCATAAAACAGTCCCTTCTTGTCATTTTTGATACACCTTACTAATACAGTATAATTTACCACCGAATATTATAATTTAACAAGATCCTTTCTCAGTAAGGGTTCTGTTCGAAATTGCTTTTCTGTCCTGAATAATCAAAGGATTATCTTTGTAATCTATAACAGGACGATTAAATTTCTAATGGCATCTGTTCTAAGACCTTTCTGTTCGCTCACATTCTGTTTCTGGGAATCGCAGTGAATTATAGGGCCAGAGAATTCTTAAAGCTTCTCACGTAATGAGAGTGTTTGAAATAGAGGGAGGACCTCCTGCAGCTTCCAAATTAATTAACGCATTCTCTTCGTTTCGCATCCATGTTTGTCCCGTGTGAACTTCTGCACTTGACATTACGGGTAATAGTAATTTTATTGGTTTACCCGCTGTGTTAAATTTCACTTTACACCTTTTGCTACTGTGAAGTTACTCCATGATATAATCACCATTGGACCGTTTCTCTACAACGGAAGTGAGCTTTATACTTTTTCTTTTCAAGTTTCATTCCGCTATATAAGCTTCTGTGATTAACGATTGTCGAGTATGAAAGCTTATCAACACCTCGCTTGAGAGAAAAGATTTATATGCTTGGCGCTAGTGCTTTGTTTGAATTAAAAAATATAGACTCATTTATTTCTAGTTATATTATATGCGAGCTGTATATTCTCCTCTCAACGAGTACCATTTCCATGTATCAATTTATAGAATGAAGAATTGTATTTGAACATAATAAAGGGTTGATGTAAAAGTTGTAAAATTAAACATTTCTTTAGCTTACTTTAAAATTGTTCAAAAATTTATATTGTTTTAATTTTAGGCAGTGCATGTTATTGATTATTATTTAACTAGCATTATCATTTATGCTTCTGGGAAAAATCATTTTTAATCCTGGCTGAAAATATTGAAATAATATTCAGGGATTGGATCTACATTATATTTATCGTGATTGAGATTGATAATCCCTCCTTGATATAGTAGGTGTTAAAGAAAATTCTAATTAAATTACGAGGATTAAAGTGACTGAAATTCGATAGAAACTTTGTGAAAGTCTTCATATGGGTGCGTAAGTTCAATTGACATCATTTCCATCCCTTTCCGATCCTCTCTTCCAGACCCTTTTGTAGTAATAATTCTATTTTTTTCAAGAGTCAACGTGGAATCTGCACCCTCAAAATATTTATTCATTTTGGGCATAATTTCTGTTATGACTTTTGACTTTTATATCTACCTAGAGACCGAGATATAAAAAGCATCTTGATTATGTTTAGGGGTGCCTAAGCCCCGGAACATCCAATTGAAGTATTAACGTGACGCCCTTGGAGAAAAGAAATACAATATACCTAAGAAATCCCTCTGCCTTAGTGCGAATTTGTCGGACAAAATAAGAGTACAAGGGCTATCCTCGACCTAAGTCTTTTTGCTCTAGTGAGTCGTATACGTGGGGTGGCTACCTGACGAGATGGTTATCACTCTCTAGAAACGGGAGATGACCGAACCACCACGGTATTACGGATTTATGTGCACTCCTTGCGTCTACGAGGGTAGTATTCTGTCCGATATTGCGTTCTCGAAGGGAAAATATACTGTGAGGGAGATGGAGAACAGCAAAGAAAGAGTGAGGTGTATAAAGAAAAGAAGAAGAGGAAAAATAAAAGAATCTAGACTTGGAGACAGAGAAAAGAAAAAGAAAGTACCATTCGTGAGGACAGTGCGACTTTATGGGCCCTTCTGGGAATAACGCAGTGTCTCAATGGATTTTACCAGGCATTTAGGTATCTATGCTTTCAACGTCCAAAAATCGTAGATCATAAAAATTTGGATGAGGGATGACAACAAATCGAGGGAGGGATGAAAGCCAGGCATGTTGACTAAAATGTGTACAGTCCAGATTCGATTATTTATACAGCTCTATATTTTTTCATGACTGCTATATCCCATGTTTGTAACAATAAAAAGTTAAATGATAGATACAGGGAATCATGATTTGGATATAGTGCTATGAAATCCTCAAATATATATATAATTTTGATAAATGTTATTTATTGTAGCTACATTTTATTTACCCCTTGAACAGCTGATAAATGATCTTTTCACAGGGAAGTTTTTGCAGTTTCTTTAATAATTTTTAATATTACATGGGTTGGGTTTTTACTTCTAAGGGTAGTATGCAAATTTAATCAACTTTTGCCTAATATGGCGTAGAATTATTTGGCCCATTCTTACGTGAGAATTATGTACGTATTTCCTGAGCGTGAAATTAAAAAGAGGGTCAGAATTCTGAAGCCCTCCTGAATGTTTGGGTATTCGAGGCTCACTCACACTTGTTAGCCACAAGGTGTATTTCAATAATAAACTAACTGAAAAGTTGTATCAAATCTGGCGAGAAAGAAGGTTAATAAAAATTTTTTCAATGTTATAAATAACCATAATTTTCTTATTTTTTACTGAAATGTACGGAATCTGAATAATGTTACCGCTACAAAGGTCCTCTATGAGAAAAACAGAAGCCAGAATTAAATTTTAATTACAGTAAAATATTCCCTACAAGAAACAAGAAAATATGATCTTACACTTCACACATCAGAAACCATGATCATATTTAAAAAGCGACCTTATTGAGTCAAAGAGAACTTTGTAAGCCATATAATTCTTGTCAAAGAACAAAGTTAATATGCATGCACGAAAACGTTAAAGCACTAAATACACTGAGGTATAACAAACACATACGAAGCTAAAGTAATTTGCATTCTAAATGTAAAAATAACGAGAAAAAGAACAGAAAAGAAGTTTGAGCTTTGACCAGCCAAGCCTGGCAGGACGAAATATTCTTAAAAAATTTCAGGGCACCCTATACTTGATCTAGTAATGAAGAAATCAAGAATATAGAGCTTTTCAACTTTCCATCCACGAAAACCATCAGTATCTTACATGTGTGAACTCGCAACTCCCTCTGGTCTCAATCCTTTCTCCTTTCTATTGTTCTTTCCTTCCTTGATTACATTTCCTCCTTTATATCATTTGTTTAATTTTGTTCGTTCTTCTTCATTTAATTTGCAACCGATGAAATTCTCTCCTTCATTCTTGGGAAATGTCAACTTACACCTTCATCTTTTAGATCATAAATGAAAATTTATTTTAAAAATTAAATCGAAAAGTAAAAATGAATCGAAGTAGTTTGCGAAAATTAGAAAGAGTTACAGCTTCGTCCTGAAAATTCGTCAGAGATGAGAGACTCCGGATATATACAATATTCGTAAGTGAGGCGAAGTTCACGTTACGTTTAATCAAGTTAATGGACAAAAAGCCTTATCGCAGCCATGCAAAGCTTCCTGGCACTTCGTTACTCCGCGTATATCACACGCTGTCAACTGTCACGCGAGGACTATTATATATATATAGTATAAGTAGTATAGGTAAGAAAACCCGTTAAACTCATCCACGCCTTTGTCATTGATAATTTTATATAAGTCCTTGCGTGAGGTTCCGAGTGACGAGTGTCAATTATTATGAAGCAATGAACTTTCAGGAATTCTCTTTCATGACAGGCAATTCTATAATCTACACAGCTCGTTTATAATTCCTACAATGTGTTGGTTATTTTAAAACCACTCTTTGAGTATTTTACGACTTAGGTCGCCCCATAGTGCGTGACTTTGTTGTGTTATGTTCCCTAATGGCTCACCATTACGCATTATTTTAATTAAAGGCGAATCAGCCTGATTGCTCCTTCTTCCCGCACCTTTATTTTGCTTTATTTCTTTCCTCTATCTTTCACATCTGCTATTATTATTCTTTGCTGAATATATTAATTTCTAAATAGAGTTGTATTGTGCAGAATCTTTTTCTTCATTTTTAAACATATGAAAATGAAAAGTTTCGGTGCATATATCATACATCATAAATGCAAGAAAGGAATGGCTGAGCCAAGTAGTCAAACATTTGATTACAAGGATTTGACTCTATTGTTCAGATTTCGAGGTTTATATAATGAGGTTTAATAAATATGAAGATTCGTTCCAAGTTCCTCTTTCTCTCCATTTTCTTCATATCCTAGCTAGTTTCCTTTCCCTGCTATATTTATGCTATTCTCTTCTCTAAAAGTCCAAAACTCACAAGTCACGATGATTTTCGTAACCTATGCTAACCTCGATGGCAAACTGAAGGCGAAATATTCCACCTCTGGTATACACAGGTTTATACATACTCATATCTGCCAGCCTTACACTTATTACGGGAATGAATTGCATTATTCAAATCGGTTTTCCTCCATCGCAGTGTACTCGCGTAAGGTGCAATAGAGCACTTTCGAGTTTCGAAGAGAGGTTCGTGCCATACGACACCCGTGAGGCCGGGAGGTTAGCGGCTTTTCGTTTGTGGTCGTTTGCGTTTCCATTCCGGAAAATCTTGAAATGTTCCTTATCACCGAGCAAGTTAGTAACTCCTGGCAAAACTCCCATAATGTATAATATGTATTATTAAGTTAACCAATCTGCATTATTATCATCCTCTCTCATTCATGCATCGTCTGTCTCTATCATTTTCCAAATGCATATCACAGGAAATTCTCGCCGAATTTACTAAGCACTACTAACGCTTCATGCATTCAACTCGAGCGCAAAGTCGGTGTAAAAGTTGAAACTTCCATGGATGGTTTCAAATAATGTTCTCAGATCTCTACAGTTTTCGACTAACTTAATGCATTAGGTGTTTAATATATGTTTACCAGTTTAACTTACAAATATTTTCACAAAATACATTGTTAGAAATTTCTTTCGGAAATATACGAAACTTGTAGTGGAAGTTTTTTGCAGTTACACGTTTCGTAAAATTACGAAACTGTTTGTACATTTCAGTGGCGTTAACGGAAGTTTCAATGAAATTAAGTAAATAATTTCTTTGACTGAAAGCATTGTAGCCAAAGAAATACATTTCTTTGGATCCAAAATTTTTTTTTTCTCAGTGTGTAAAAGATATTCTGATTATATAGGAATTTACTTAAAAGCGCACTTAAATGAACGTCAAATGTAAATGTTTCTTGTATGTCACTTCCTATGCAAAAATAATCGTTTTAAAATTCTAAAACACAGAATTTTAAAAACTTTTTAGAAAATTTTTCACTTTTTGCTTTTCACTTCGTTTTCTCTTTTGTACTGCGATTTTTGGACTTCTTATAGCCACTTCTGAGAAAAACCACGGCGTCTTTCCGAATTGTACCGAAGGAAATCGAATCATGCCAAGTATTTTCATAATTTGCTCTCAAAATTCGTAATTTTACGTTTTAAATTTCCGAAAATTGGATCGTAATCCAGAGCGTCTTTCCGAATGGTACCGATGGGAACCGATTCATTTTCGTAATTTGACGAAATATTTTCGTAATATTCTCCCAAAATTCGTAATTTTACGTAAAATTTGTAAATTTACGAAAATTGGATCGTAATTCCGAATTCAGTAACAGACATTTGGAAACCTCAGTTACTTTTGAGACTGAAATGTTTTGTAAATTTCCGAAAATTTTTAACAGTGTAGCAATGAAGAAAACTGATATCTGCACTGATTTTTTTTTCTTATTGAAATGTTTTTTGAACTCTTGCTGATATAATTAGATGTCTTGTCATTCCTCATTAAAGTGGTTAGGCCGTCGAAACTTATCTCTGGAGAGTGAGTTTATATTTTAGGTCGTAGGAACAGTAGGTACTGTTAAAACGATGGTCTACTCAAAGATGTTAAGTACGTATCTGCCGCGAAGGGCTCCCAAGGGTCGTGTAAGCTCCTCGAGTGGGTTGCACACGATGTTCTGGAGAGCGTAAATGACTGCTTGGACGTAGGTATAGGATCGATGGTCTGCACCTGGTTCGCGATTTCCACCCCACATTTGCATCTTCGCTAGATGCACCCAGCGACGAAATGTTGTTTGACAAGAGAGGCGTGCATACATTACAATCGATCATAAACTTTATTAAGCTTATCGATCACCATTATCTATTACCCTACCGAGTTCTTCTTCACTTTATTTCCTCTTACATTTCCCCATTACGTTTCCTTTTCCTCCTTTATACCGTATTCTGAGAACTTTCAAGGGCAATTCAAAATGATCCAAACTTTGAAAAGAATCCGAAACTTCTAATATTAAATTTAAATTAAATCAAAATTTCAATTTAGAAATTGAATAAAGTTATTTGATAATCTTAAAATTACTGTTAGTATTCAAAAAATTTCCATAAAAGCTCATACACAAACCGAAAAATGGAATTAAGTGGAAACGATGTTTGAGTTACATAAAAATCTTGTCTAAAATGTATTATTATTCAGTTTTAAGTTGCTTTAATTAAGAATTTTAAAGCTTTCAATTATAATCAGGTTCTACAAGTATTTTTTATATTTACAGTGGGGCAACTCGGTTTACACGAGAGTTTGTAGATTGACCCCGGTGTTTTGAATTAAAGTGGAATTGCTACTTTTGGTAGGATTACATTATCCTCAGCACCTACAGTTTGTCGCCTCTGTGGGCGAAAGACTGGAACACCAATTTCCTTTGCCCACGGTTTATCGACTACTTATGTCGTCATCGCTTTCAAGGAAAGTGTTCTCAGCCGTGGAAGCCTGGAGCAATAAATATAACCATAAAGCCCCAGCGTAAAACTGACGCCAACGTGTTTCTGGTATACCTTCATTGGCACGTACGTTGTGAAGATACATAGCATCTCAAAAAAGGCACCAAGCGACTAACGTGCCACCTAAGAACTTCACCAGTTTAGGAAAAAATCTTTATAGCATCTCCAGAACGAAAAATGGAATATAAGTTTTCACAAGGGAAATCCGACTTGCTCATGAATTTTCTCTGCAGTAAATTTTCGTTATGAAGATACACCTATGTAAAATATTTTTGAGACAAAATACTTTATAGAATGTCTCTCTGTTAAAATGATAACAAGGTTTAACAAAATTTTACCATCTGAGTCAATTTTTGATGCTGAATCCAAATCTGACTGGGGCCGAATTCGGATTCAGTACCAAAATTCAAGCGTTCAGTTTTAAAATTTCCGGCTCTTAAAACTGACTCATTTTTAATTAAAGACTAGAGAAATTTCTTTAAAAAACAAACGTTGAACAAATAGTAGCTCGTTCTCAGAATTCTGTTAATTTCTTTCTCTTTCACGGGTCAAGACTTCTGACCACTTACTGTGGATATAATAAAAATGAACGAGAAACGCTCTACCGAAATCCTTTCAAAATAACGTCCGAGTTAATTGCTATCGTAAGAAACATAAATGACGAAATTTTATTATGTCAGTTTGAGTGGTTACGTCAGAATTATGAGTGGATTTTGTCAAATAACATTAATAATATTTTCGTCAAGTAGATTATGTCATTAAAATCAAGTTTTGTTATTTGTCAATTTCAGTGTACAGCTCGAAGGGTGAGGAGGATTAACTTTCTTATTCTTCAAGATGAACAAGTGACATATTGAGGACAAACGAGGCTAGTACTTGAAACTTTTTAACTACTCAGTGTAGAACTTATCTCAAGTTACTAAGAAAGGTATGTTTTTCTTGGTAATGGTTTTTATATGCCATTTCTTCAGTTTGTAGAAGATACATCATAAAGCAATTTTAGTCGAGGAGACGAGAGTATTTTATTAATAAATACTTAAATTTATGAAATGAAGTAATTAAGATAATTTAACGCGAAAATTCTCTAGCAGTTGAGTATATTTCTAAAACATGGAGAGCGGAGGTTTCAAACTCACATTTGTCATCCTTCTTGTATAAAATGCATGAAAGTGCACTCTAGCAGGTGAAATGGCTTAGTGATTGTCCTTAGGAAGATTAGAAACGCAAGACCGTGTTCGATAAAGGTCGTATTTCACTTCCTCTTGATCAACCATGCGAATATTCCTAATCGGATCTTCACGTAAACACTTGGAAACAGAACGCAAAACTTCCAATCGATATCTTGATTCGAGAATGAGGCAAACACTGAGGGTTGGGGGGCAACCATTCCTACAGTCTAATGGCTGGAATTTATTAGGCGATAAGTTACATTGGGTACCTGCTCGACGCATTACGAGAGACTTAAGAGGAGGGTGGACATTTCGCCCTTGTCACACTGAGCAGCAATTATCACTATACTCCTCCATTAATTCACTCGAAACAGCGTAGCTTGATTTACATACCGCCTAATCCAAAAGCATATTTTAATATATATTTTAAGGTTCACCTTAATTTCAAGGTTCTTCCTTTCCACCCTTTTTTGAAAAAAATTACATAAAAAAAGAACGCGGAATACACTCGGCGATTGTTCCATCATACATCTGCAACAATCGTGTGCCAAACCCATTTGAAAAGTCTTGAAAATTCCTGGCATCCGCCATTTAAAAGTTAATTCGAGTCTGCCATTCTGAATTACTTTATATTTTGAAAGGATGAAACAGGTTATTTCCTCGATGGAACAAGTTTACCTCTAGCCCGGGGAAAAAAGCAATTCCGCGCAAGTTCGCATAAAAGTGTGTACGACTTATCACATAGTGTTTACCTGCTCTTCGAGCTTGGAAAAGTAGCTTCTATCAAATATCCCTCTGGGAAAGACTCGGCCGCGTATTTACACCTTTTTTGTTCTATTGTAGAAATACCTTATTTCTCAGAATATCCTAGAACAAGATTGGAAACATCCTCCGAGCGTGGTCCATAAATATGAATATTATACACATACTAGTTTCAGCAACTTGTGGTTAATTAAAATACTCTGCAAACATACTACGTTCAAAAGCAAACAACCCAGTAACAAATAATGCTCTACTTTAACTTAAAATAGAAAAAAGGTTCAAAGTTCTTTAAAAGTATTGCAGTTATTTTTAAAATTATAGAAATCACTGTAAGAATGAATTTAATAAGCACGTACAATTATTATTTTGATAGATTATTAGTGACTTGAATATGATATGTATGAGATTAAATCTAATTTGAAATTTTAATGTTTCAGACTTTGAAATGTATAACAAAGTTGTTGAATGTCGGCTAACATTGGCCCTTCATGCCATGCTGAAGTTTGCTAATAGTTTACTGGATGTTTGTTTATATAGATAACATGTACGTGAGCCAACGCTATAGAATATACGTTTAAGTTGCAACACCTTCCGTTCTGTGGGTTGTTTATGGAAATTGGACAACCCTTGGCCGCAAATCCAGCAGCTGTGGTTGAGTTAATCGATTTTAAAGTTATAAAGACTAACGACTTATCTTAGTTTATTAATTTGTCAATTTATTCTCACAAAATGGAAATCTTGGAATATCGTGAGAATTTCTTAACCAAAGTTTTAGATACACTAAATTATTAAAAACACTAAATTAAAGTAAAAATTTTAAAATAACCTCAACTGAATAACCCACGAGAAAAATAATTCACGGCCAATTTTTTAGGAGTATTTTATGAGGGCGTACAATGCGTATTACGTAATGCAGATTACCTTTTGAAACACATAAATTTTTGTACTGACCAACTCGTGCAGTTTTGCCAATCGGCAAGTTGAGATTGCTCTTTAAATATAAATGCCGGCTAAAATTATAACACTGTTTTGGTACCGTTACCACAGAGGCAGTAAAATACAACTCCAGAGGACAACTTAATGGTGGTTGGATGCTAATTGCATTATTCTGCGATTTGCCACGGACTTTTAAAAACATTGCAAAAAAAATTGGAAATACGAGCTCGAATAGGATTTTTGGTAGTCACGACTACTGTTGCGTATCTAATCCTTCCGTTATTGTAAATATTTAGTCGACAGAGTGATGAGGCTTTATGAAGCTCCCGGAATTTTCAGTGCCTCGATTCATTGTAACAGCACGTGAAAATAAAAGATTTTGCCTGTTCAAAATACTGGAAAATAATGTTTTCAATTTTTTAAATAAACTTCGTCACACAAGAATACAGTTACAACATTGTTTATTTTTTTGGCGTTTTCACGAGGCGTTATCAAATTTCAATCTCGTCAACAAATCGCCACGATTCTTTTCTGGAATTCAATTTACGGAGATTGTTTAAAATAATACAGAATTTAATGTACTTAATAATTTTAACGCATAATCGTACATAAGTGGATTAAAATAAGTATAATTAACCTACTCCTGCAGATGTACGTGATAAAAAGAACTTTCTATATCTGCAGTTCGATTATGAGCGTCACTAAACCTGCTGGAGCGCACGAATTAAGAGAAATCGAAGGAGAAACTTCATTTTCAAGAGTAACCTGGCACAGAAGCAGAGAGCGGACTTTATTTTAATAATTGAGGGAAACTATGGTTCATGTCAAAGTTCCTTCGTAGACTTTAGGGCTCTCTTCAACGAAAAGCGAGTCGGAAACGATCGATCGATCGTTCGATGGGTCGTCGTTCGATCACTTTCAACTCAACGCTGACAAATGTTACTCCGCGAAAGCATTACTCGTGAATAGTGATAAATTTCCACGAGTACTGCCTTTCCACATAGACTCCCTTCCAAAAGTCGAGTTCGTTACGAAAGTTCAAGCGTTGGAACTCTGAAAGACTGACTTGATCGACGATTACAGAGTCATTGACTGCACGATTCCAATATATCGACTATCGACATTTAATTGAAAAATTTTAATTGAGTCTTGATTACTATTAAGTATTGTTTATCATAATAACAACTATGTACCACTTTGATTATGGAAACAAACTACATGCGGTTTACTTGTCGTTTGGATTGTTTTTCTTCCAAGTAGAACAAGTCGGATGCAGTCAGCCGTGTCACATTCCAGACGAATGAAGACTGAAAAAAATAGAAGCAGGGGTACTGAAACGTTATCACCAACTCGGAAAAAAGTTGCTTCACGAATAAACACGAGACTGCAAAGACGAGAAATATGGTATATATTTCATACAATTTTTATATAATATTTGTGTAAGAATGGTTAAAAGACAAATACAAATGGTTAAAAGGCAAAGACAAATGGTTAAAAGACATAAGGGAGATGAATAAAGCAAATTATTTGAATTATATACAGTTCAATGTCTCAGAAACTGTTTACAATAGAAAAAATTCATAAGACCGGAAGTGGTAAGTGTTGTACAAGGGTATGCTCTACAACCGCAAGAAGAAGGCGAGAGAAATGAAGATGCCTCATGCAGAGCTCACTGGGTTATTGTACGTGAAAGGAATCGTTGAATTGAAGGCAAAGATGCTGGGAGTCTATCCTCTGCCACAAACCCACCGATCATTTGCGCATTGAAGCATCACCGAGCTCTCAGCGGTTCTCCACGAGTTCGCATGAACGCCTTGCTGCACTAGCGAGTCGGGGCTTGATATTATTATTTCGGGTTCGTCGTCGAAACGCCGGCGGGTCGCCACTCTAGGGGATGTAATCATAAGATTGGCTGCCTTCATCCAGTCACGATCCTGTGGCGAAGAGCGTGAAATCCTTCAGGAGATCCTTCCCCTGAATCCAAGTTTTCCTGAATGAATGGTTATATAAACAATTATACATTGTATATATACTACACGTTACGCAACAGACATAATATACATATATGTATATATAAATAAGATATACATAAAATATAATATATAGAAAATAAATATAGTGCAGAGAAAGATGGAGGGTCAACTTTTGAGGGTCAGATTGACCCTCTAGATGGTCAGATTGTCCTTCTATAATTTTTTCCACATAATCAATTTGATTCTCGTTTTATGTTTAGTTTGACAATCCAAGATGATCAAGTAGATCCTCATTAGCCTGACTCTCGAGATATTCAGATTGACCCTCCATTTTTCTCCGTGTAATAATCCAAAAATATGACGACTAATAAAAGCATACACAACATGTCGATTTTCTTAATTACAAGCAGAAATTTACTCGGCGTTGCCCGGGATTTTAAGAGATTTGAAATTACTTTAAGGAATTTCAATGGATTTTAAAAGTATTTTATAGGATTTTACAGACTTTGAAGGATTTTCAGGTATTTTAAGGGATTTCAAGAAAGATTAAGAATTTTCAAGAGGTTTTAAGACATTTTAAGTGACATTTAAGTGTAATTTTAATGAATTTTGATTTCACGATATTTTAAAGAATTCCAAGGGATTCAAAAATATTTTAAACGATTTCAAGACAATTTTAAGAAAATATTACTTAAAGAATATTATTTAAAATATTATTAAAAGAGTTTGTAAGAAATTTATAGAAGATTTTAAGAAATTTTTTGTGGATCTTGAAATAATTTAGAATTGAAAGTAAAAAAATTTATTCAAGTCTAACTAACTTATTTAATTGTTGGAAATCGAGCATAAAATTCTAATTATCCTCGCCTGTCCCACCCTCTCTCGGCAGCCCTAGATTCTTTCATGCGATTTCTCCCTTCAAGAGTCTATTGGATTTATTTCAAAAATATTATTGAAGGATTCTGCAAAAAATTTACTTTGCATTGTACATCAGAAAAAAAGAAATCTTGTATATATATTGATATGCAGTATCTGTTTACAGGAGAATGTAAAATCCATGTCAGAAGAATATTGTTCTGGAAGTCGTGTGCAAAGAAAGCGACAAAATAAGTATTGACGGGAATTCGCATCTGCTGGTATCCGATAACAGCATCAATGTCAGAACTAGTATTTTTAAACTAGCTTCAATATAGAGACAGGTACCATATAAAACGGTACAGATATGGTCACCATACAATCTTGCAGGACAAGGAGTTGAACGACTGGAATACAATATAGATCCATGAGATCCTTTCGCAGGAGGTCAGCTGAAAAGAAGTCTGTCAAAAAGGGCGAGCAATGCTGGTGGACACCAATAAAATTCGTGAGTCGTATTTCGCCTTTTCACTTACCTCGCCTCGTTCTTTCCGTTTCGTTGCAATCAGCAAAATGGTCAATATGTCTTTTTCTTCTCCTAGCTTTTTATTTTCATTTTCTTTTATTGAATTACATATACTTATTGAAGTTATTTATCAAACCTAAAGTATACAATTTTGATGAAAAAGTGGAAGTAAGAAAAAAAAAGGAATGTCATGATAGAAGCGATCGCTTCTATCGATAGAAGGATAAAATCGAGAGTTTGCTCATTTGAACGAACAACAGAGGGAAGGAGGCAGGGAATTAATTCTACTAATTGGAAAGTGAAGAAGCCGAAAAAAAGAAGGAGAATCAAATAATATGATCAAGTATGGATTTCTCGGCTAAAATGGCTGTCAATGAGAGCATTTATATCTATAAGCAGACTTTTGTTGAGATTCGGCGAAGCGTAAAATAAAATTTGTATCTCGAGAACAATTGACTCGAAAGAAGCTTTGGATGTTTAACATGTCGATAGTTCGTTGAGTGAAAAAAACGTCAGTAACATTGACGTCAATCTTAGTGAACTATATCTGCATACTCGTCGAATCGTCTGTTAACTTCTGCTTGTGGCATTCAATCGATCGAATCCACATCGAGACACATGACACATGAGTCTCCCTACGGGTATTTGGCACTTTGACGAGTTCGCATCGAGCAGGGAGAATCTGGTGAATGAATTCAGAACGAGAACGACTGAATTCCTGGAGCCATGAGCCATGAGTTTGGTTCGAATGAATCGCGATTGAAATCGCTTCACATTGTCCGAAACTCCCGTACGATTCTTTTATTGCACTGTGTGCCCATCCCTCGTTTTCAATGACACTAGACTAATTGCAACTTTCTGCACGGTGAAACTTTCTAGAAAGAAAATAGAAAATCCCGGTTTCATAACTTGGTTCTAGTGAATCTGGGATCCTTAAAAGATATAACTATTTTATAATTGCTGAACTTTTATCCACAGCTTTTGCATAATTTCTAAATGACATTCTGCAATTTGGAGTCATTCCTTAATTACGTAGGATTTCAGAGGTGCTTCATGGTGTTCACAAGATTTAAACGATTTCATGGGATTTCCAAAGAGATTATTGATTTAGATGGATTTAAAAATATTTCAAAGAATTTGAAAAGAAATTAAAATATCACAAGTGATTTCGATTTGATGATTCTTCATCAGTTTAAATCTCGTAATTATGAGGCTACACTATTATCTCAGGAAAGATTAATAATTGGCTTTAAGGATACAGTGAGAACTCGAGATCCTTATTTACGATTGTTCCTCTTGCCGCATTCAGATATCACAGTAAGGATCTTGAAAACGTCTTAAGATAAGTCACGTCGTTTGGTTAACAAAGTTGATAATTTTCTGCAGATACTGCGTAATATTAACTTTGCCTTTCAGTTTAACGTTTGTTTCAGAGTGGTTTCAAATGGTTGAGGGAGCGAGCTACTAATTGCCCCGTGCTTGTTTCTAAAATCCTAACAAAAGTGAAATGCAGAAGTGGTTGATATTCACCACTTTACATAGTAATAATTATTATTATTTTATAAAATATTTCTATAACTTTTAGTCAATCTTAATACAATAAATTACAAACAGAAATAAGAGAAACAGCTTTTTAATTGTTCATTGGGCTTTTGAATTTACAAAAACAATTCTTAAAGAAATGTTTAAATAATAGCAGAAAGAGAACTTGGATATAGAACAGTACTAAGAGAATAGTTTAAGACAATATAGACTGAAATGGTGAAAAAAGCACAAAGAAATTTTGTCTCGGAAGACTGTCTTCGAGGTTGAGGCTAGAGGGATAATTGGGGTCTGCGTCAGCTCATTCTCTTCTGCTCTTTATCCCATTTCCACCTCTCGTTTCTTTCTCCTGCCTTTCGTCGTGCATTTACTCTTCTTTCCAATCTCAAGTATCCAGTGGCAACTATTAAATTTCTCTTGGCAAGTAAAGTGGCGTCGATTGCTGGTCGAGGGTGTCTTTGACTGCAAGGATAGCGGAAGTTAATTAATCGATCGAGGAGCTTTCGTTTTAGGTCGCGGTTACCTCAAATTTCAAATGAAGTTGAGCTTGACTGAAGCCGTTTCTGTAAACGAAGAGCTTTGCTGAAAGTTTTCAATGTAAACAAAAATTTAACATTTCAGAATTGCTAACTTTTCATGTCCAGTGCGTACAGCTGAAAAAATTGATTTAATTTGTTCTCTGCAAGTGATTTCAATTTCGTTTAATTTAATTCCAGTGATGTAGTAATATTGGAAAAAATATCGTCAGTATACATAGCTAAATTGTTTAAATGTATTCCATGTAGAGATCAAATAGAATGAAAATATGCTAAAAAAGAACACGATGTTGAAAATGTTCGCAAGTATTAAGCCAGCATATATTCTCTATGAAAAACCGATATTTTTCTTTCTTAATTTAATTTAAAAAGCTAAATTCAAATGAAAATAATGTTTTTATCGCTCAGTCGCAGCTGCTAGTAACTCAACGACCTTTTGAAATTCGACGTTACTTGCAAAAGTGGACGATTCTTCCTCTCATTCCAATTTCCAGTGAATGTCTACATTCTCTACAAATTATCATTAGACTTCCGGAGTTCTGCCAGAGGAAGAAAATCAGGTAAGCGCCGGCGTTTCGTATCCGGATAATCGACAAAGTTACGAAATGGCGTAACAAAAGATAGAATTAATTAGAGAGGGATATCTGCTCGGTGAAATCCCACTGGCAACGGTCCAGTAAACAAGTACGTATTGATTCAGATGGTGAAGGTATATGCAAGAGAGAAAAGGGGGAAGGGTTTGCTGCTCGCATTAATTAGCTGGCCCACGTATTTATCCGCGAATTTATGTCTTCGTACATATGTGCGACATTAAACACAGTGTGCGACGATGAAAGTTGAACGCATGAAATAAAACGAACCATGCGCATGTGTCAATTAGCAATCAATTTATTACTACCATCGAAACTATCGATGCGCACGATACCGTCACTTTTCCGGAACTACCTCTGGATGTATTGCAAGCGTATGCCCATGTTAACCGGTGGAGAATCGTTTTAATTATAATCGCTGTATGAATGGTAATCGCCAAAACTGTGATAAATCCTGTGATTAATCAGATTTCGGGTTGACAATGGGATCCCTTTCTGAAAAGCTGGATGTGGAATTTACAGAAGGTGTGTGGTTTCAGGATGCGATTCTTCATTCCAGTGATTAATCTATGTACTTATATATATATATATATATATATATATACAATTATACATATACGAGTTTGATCTGATGGAACAATATTTGTGGAAAATTATCTTCAAGGATCTGATCAAGATAGGAAAGTTTTATACATAGTGGAGACGGAATTCTGATAATTTGATATCATCATATCAACTTAACTGTAGGGACATGTGGTATGTTCCAATGTCTATATTCTTGCTTTACGGATAACTATTTGAGATTAAGTGCTCTGTCGTTGGTTTTGCTTTAAAAGAAGAAAATATAACACAAGAATAGTTATAATATAACTTTATTTTATGTTAATTAAGTACAAAAATAAATATATACAGCTTATGCTTGCACAAATTGTTATTACTTTCGTGTAATGTAGCTTTCTATCCAATCAAGGTGGGTAAAAACGTGCGTATTTACATCAGGATATCCAACAGCACAGGGTTGTCCCAAAGAAACAATTCCAACTTGGAATTCACCAGCAACAATGGGGCCTCCGGAATCACCCTGTTAAAAATGTTTTTTTATTAGAACAATTATTTTAATGCATATTTTATGAATCGGTTGAACTCTTTAAACTTTGAAAAATGTAACAAATATTTATCAAATGAAAATAAGTAAATTCTTACATGGCACAAGCCTTTTCCTTTGCTCACAAACGTGCAGATGTGTTTATCATTAACTGGAGGGAAATATGGTAGTGCAGCCATACGTTTGACACAAGAACTGTGATCATAAACTTTACTCTTCAAGTACTGCAAATTATTCGGGGTTTGTCCGCCCTAAATACAGTAAACAATATAAGTAAGGAGTTAAATACTTTACTATTATACTATTTTAATTAAATGTTGAATTACTTACTGCATATTGAGTTCCCCAGCCTGAGAGAACAACTTCCAAATCTTTTATGTTCAAGTCCTCAACCGGAAGTTTAACTTTCTTTACATTATCAGAGAATTCGATTTCACCCTCAATTTTCACTAAAGAAATATCGTTAGGGTGATATTCTGAATTGTACTTAGGATGGATAATCACTTCGCTAACTTTGTATCTTTGACCAGTTGTGTCAGCCTTCCTCAAACTTGTGATGCCAACAACAACAGTGAAACGTGATATATCTCCCAGTCTAAAAAACAGAATTCATTTTTAAATATTTGTCGGGTAGTGAAAATTCTTTAAGATGTAATTAATAAAATTTTTAAAAACGAATGATCGAATATTAAAAATTCTAATGTACTTACCCGTAGGTACAATGTGCAGCTGTCATTATCCATTGTTCGTTTATAATAGAACCTCCACAAAAGTGCTGATGACTTATTTGAAGAGACACTTGGTATGGGAATTGTCCTTCTTTAGCTGTAAGTCCTCCCACGATACGAGCATCGAGTCCACCCAGCGGATTTGCTATAAAAAAGTTATAGATTTTTATATGAAGAATATTGGGTGTTAAGTGAACTATTAAATGTACATTTTACTTCATTCGACATTGAATAATCTATAAAATTGATAGAAACTTACCCGAAGCAAATCCCAAAAGTGCCAGGAACAAAACGTATGTTACAGTAGCCATGATTGTCTACTATAAAGATTTATTCGGATTAGCTCAATACCTATATATACTCCCTTATGCTCACGAAACATTCAAAAATATCTAGTCTAGAGATACGTGTTTCTTTGCGATAATCATAGATTCCACAGATTAAACTATTAATCATTATTAATAACCTGATTAGAAGTAATGTTCTTCCAAATTTCGTCTTTGTATTCTTCTCTTGCACAATATCACGTGTAAATTTAAGTATACCGATCGATCAAATTACGAAAAGTCCAATCATAATTTCATAATCAAACTCGCAATTCTAGGAAAAATGTCATCGTCGGAAGTATGATGATCTTATCTATTCTTAGATACAGCAATCAAGTTTGTAGAGCAGATTAACGTGCAGAATTATTATCTCGATTATTATTAATCTTTTTAATATTTCATTCATGTTTTAAAAACACTGGATCTATTCTACTCAATATCATAAATACAAAAAAATAACATTTTGAATTTAAAAATAGATGCAGCTGACTCTAAGCTAACAACACGATTAAACTATCGGGGTAGTTGTGCTTCCGGGATAATAAACAAGTAAGTGACATCCCGAGTTATCTTGGCTGCAGAACTTGGCTGCGTTCTGCCATTTACGTAACTTCCTGAGAGTACATCGTCGTTCTTTACGAATCAAGAGCCGCGGCCGGAGTTCGTCTCGCGTAACGTCGCCTTTGTATCTTGCTCTGGATATTGTCGTGGCGACAACGTACTTCGTTAGTTCGTCTAAGAATTCGCGAGGAAGCGAGCAGAAGAGTAACCTGGCCAGTGTACAGCTAAATTTCTTGAATGGCTCGTGCTGTTTCCTCTTCCGAGTCGTCGGCTCTCCCACACCGCTCCACGTATTTTCCGAAATTTTCTTACTTTTAGCGACTTGGACCTTGCCCAAACTTAGTCTTCGGTGTCGGCCTAACTTCCGTCTCGAGGAAACGAATGAGCTCCAATCTCTCCACTCCCTCTCTCATCATCTCTTTCCTTCTCACCAACTCTGAGCTTCCACCCTTCTGCTTTTTCCCTAAACCGGTTTGCAGCCCCTCGTCTACAGTCGAAGTTACTTATAAGTTATGTTTTCGAGTGAACTTCGCTGGCACTGCGGAATTTTGAAACTTTGATATTCAATAACTCCTACCTCGAATCTCCAGTAAAAGATTCTTCATTTTTCGCTCTTTCAACGAGAGAAGACCACGTCCGTCTCCGACTAGGCGCTCTTCCCTTCCCTTTACGTTCAATTTTTTTCTTTTCTTCTTTTAGCGAGAAGCCACTCTCCGGATGTCGGATCAGGATATCCAATCCGCGCCGGTTTCTTTTCCCTGTTTTCTCGTCACGAACCCGCTCCAGAGCAACTAGAAATGAAATTTAGCCTCGCGAAATTCCATGAAAGGAGGACTACGACCACTAGTGTACAAAATGGTTGAATGCCACAATAGTTCGTCAAGAAGAGCAACGGGACCGTGGTGGTGTTGCCGTAAAGGTAAACCTATTGATGAAGTTTTCTTTTTCTTTTCCTTCCACTCGGGAGAAACTCTCGCGAAATCGTGTTATATTAGCGATGTAAAACTTGCCGTGAATTTAAAGCGTTCGACTTTGGTGTATTTGAGTCAGGATGTTTACGATCCCTCGTAAAGCTAGTATAGTATAGGTACCATTTCAAAATACTGCTTAGAAGATCTTCATTTCACAAGTATTTTTATCATCTAGCCCTGCAAATTATTCGCAAACTTTCAAATTATAAGATTTCTCTGTCTAACCAATTTCTCTGATTATCCAATTATTACTTCATAATGCTTTCAAAACATTTTATAAAGATTTTATCTGGATCTCCAATGGTTTCAAAGATTTTAATAGGTTTAATAAATGGAAATATTCAAAGAATTTGTATAATTTTCAAATATTGCGTAAAAGCTTTGTATAATATATGAACGACCTTTTAATTGTATATTATTAAAAGTTATACTCTGTTAAAAAATTCCAGAAATTTCAGAACGTGTTTCAGCCAAATCAGATTTAATTTCCCTTTGCAGGAATATTGTTTTCAACAGTGGGTTCAACTAATCTTGAGTTTTATTTTAATGAAATTTTTTTCACTTTGACCCGAGTTCCAGTTGTGAAATTTAACGTACATCGTTCACCCGTGCGAGTAGAGTGTCAAGATAATTCTTTGTTCAAACTACTGTAGCGAAAAGGGCGATTAGTTTCTTTCTCATTCAATAATGCCAGGATGTGTGTGATTCAACAATTTTCAAAGACTACTTGATGAACAAGCAAAAGCATTATTGGATTCCAGTAACGAGGAAGAGTATCCATTCGTCGACATATATACAATATACAACATCCTCGTTAAAGAAGCGAGCACTTTTGCAGATGACATAATTTTTTTTTGTTTGCTTCTTCTTGATGTTGATAGAATGAAACGTTGAGAAGACTATTATTCTGAATTTCAAATTATACGAAGTATAGTACATTCTGAAGCAAATATTAAAATCTGTTATTCTCTAATATTCGAAAAATATCTACCTAATTTATACCTTATCAAAACGAGAAAAAAAGAGTTTTGTTCCAAGCATTACCTCGGTTTACGGCCTATCAAATTCTGTTCAATCTTTCACAAATGTGACACTTTCCAGAACATTAAACACGAAGCTGTTCTTAGTAGGTTCTACAGAGTCTCGTAGAACATTTTCTAATCTTCTGAAAGATTATGGAATGTTCGTAAAAGTCTTATAAAATAGTGTATAATATATAGTAATTAATACTCTTTCGATTACAGATAAGCTTTTACACTAATGACAATAATTTCAATCGCTGGAAGTAATTATTTTTCCTAACAGAGTGGTACTTTGCTTCCATTTACGAAATCAGCGAGCAAGATTGGTTGAGAAAAGCATCTAGGAAACTTAGGTGAAGAAGGTTGGAGGTGTAGTCTTAACGACGAGAACTTTCCAAGCTCCGAATGGATATTGCACCTAACCGGGTAACGGAAGCGATCGGATGGGAATTCAAGGGGACATTAAGCTATTAACAAACGATTCACGGGTGCAGTTTGCATTTCGAACTTGTCCAGAAGAGAATTAGGTTCGGTCTCACAGAAAGTTTAACTCGGCCCGACTGATTACAGGATCACTTCCAGTCGACAATCTGTAGATCGAAATTACCACAAATGTATATACATATATGAATAAGGGTGTGAAGCACGTTTGGCGTATGATTCATTACCCAAATCATTATAGACGATTGAGTTATAATCTACTAGCTGTTGAAGAACCAAATCTCCATTGATTCTGATTGACCCTTTTGCCAGTTTCAAATTTTTCCAACTTTTAAAGTTTTGGAAACTTTTACAGTGTTGTAAAAGGGGTTTCAGGGAGCCAATGATGACATTTTTTGTATCCTTTGTGACATTGTGTAAGTCGATTCTTTCCACTCTTAAAATAAAACCAGTAGTTTCTCAGTTAAAAGTTCTAGGGACTATTATCACGTAGTGTCTGTATGCGAAACCAATTTTGCTGGTTAAGGCTATTTGGCTAAAGACAAAGCTCCTGAGGAAGCAGGAGGATTATATGCGAGACACGTTTCTGAGAAAAGAAAGCACTGTTGTCAGGAAGGGACTATGAATGTGGTTGCATGAAGAAATTGGTAGATCGTTTAGCTTTTATAAGGGTCGGGGAAGGGAAGAAGAAGGTGATAAAGGTGGATAAGAGGTAGAGGTAAGGTTCGGAGA
This sequence comes from Synergus itoensis, assembly GCA_904066005.1. Lineage (NCBI taxonomy): Eukaryota > Metazoa > Arthropoda > Insecta > Hymenoptera > Cynipidae > Synergus > Synergus itoensis. Next base: position 6,803,893 of record CAJFCP010000036.1, on the reverse strand, counting down.
CGAGGGAAGATATACAGAGAGAAGTGGTAGAATGAGAAGGAGATTGAGGGAGGCAGCTACACTCGAGGAACTCAAGGGTCGGTATATTGGTTTAATCGTTCACCCATCAACCTAACTTTATTTTCTTTTTTTTTTCCTCTCAGTTCGTCCTCTCGAAACGAAGTTCGAAGTTCTGCAGAGATAAAGTGCAAAGTAAAAAGTTTGAAGATTTTCGGGTTCTTATAACACTAATGATTCATTTATTTTTAGAGCATGATTTTCGTTCTTAAAAACATACAAATGAAATATTTTATAGTGTAGATGTATTCGAGAGTATGAAATATTCTGTGGGAAAGAGAGAGTCGTAATGGCAGTTTTTCCCGTTGTTGGCTGAAAGCATATTTGCTTTTACGTAACGGTTGTTAGTTCCTCCATAAATATTGCACGACATAAAAATCAGAATTTACATGAGAACACTTTCTATGTATGATAAATCACGATTTAAAATTGCTTTTATTGAAAAAATTGGACAGAAAGGTTCCTCAGTTAATTCTAATATTTAAAAAACCAAAAGGTTTATTTGTTATTTCTTTTCTTCTAATTTATCACATCGATCGCTCCATAAAATACAATAAATATATGTACAGAATAAATCTTCTTCAATTCATAGTACTACAGCTTATTAATCAATTAATATCTAATCTAAAATAATGAATTGGGAAATACGGTAAATCTTTGATAAAATTCCTACCATCATCTGTTATCGCAGAGACGGTTACGTGATTCGAGAAGCGAAATGTAAGTATTTGCAAAGAGTCGCTGGTGTATCTACCCCTTTTTGTATCAGAATGATATCGCTCCCTCATTTTTGCATTACCCTTAGGTATACACAAGGGGAAAACGACTAGAACATCTTCAGCTAGAATGCTATCGATTCCTTTTCAGCCGCAGTATCAACACAAATCCCTCAAAAAAGGAAGTAATACCTCCTACTGGCTCCTGAGACTGAAGGTCGGAATGAAACCAACTGGAAAGACACAGCAAAAAGAGAAAAAGTAAAATGAAGAGATCAGTACTCGGAGCATAAGGATCCTCTGTTGTCGAGGCAACATACACTACTTCAATTCTGAATAATGATATCATGAAAGAGAAATCATTCATTAAGTCATAATTATGTTCGAAACTCATTGATTTGTATGCAAACTTTTTATGTTTCTTTGAAGATCACTAAAAAGGAAATGAAATCCTTTTTCAAAAACTTGATCATGTTATCTTGCAATCTGAAGATGATTTAATGTGATGGCAGAGGTTATTGGCACATGCTACAAAGGATCTTTTACCTCTGTAACCGAGACGAGACTCCGTTTACTGATTTCTCTGTACAGCAGCATGCGACGTCCATTAATGAAAATCGATTGTCCCTGCTCATAGTGTGCTTATCAAAAGCTGGTAAACGTATGCGATTTTCCCAAAAGACGACGTGGAAGACGACAGCGAATACGTTTAGAGGCTTACCCATTACATGTTCTTGGCACAGCCGGAACAATGCAATCGTCCGTGCCAACCAGGCACAAAACTCAACGGTAATCCCGAAAGAAGAACTTCCTTTTACGCTTTTGTAAGATAGTAGCACGCTTCTAACTTCAACCCGAGCCATAAAATTCTGAGTGGTGGAAAAGTCAATTAGACTGCTTCCGACAGCTCCGTCGTCAACGATTCAGGAAACCGATAAATCTAAATGGTTACGTGGCACGAGGCGTTTCGAGGGCTTCGTGTCTTTAGTGCTTCCAATCCCTCTACCCTTTATCCTGCCTTCACTGCCGCCTAATCAACTCTAATTTTTTTTATTTCAATTCTAAACGCAATACAGCAATACATTCACGAAAATAGAATTAGAAAAATCAAAAAAAGGCTTTTGAGATACTTTAATGCATGAATGAAGGCATCAATCGTATTTCCTATTTTTTACTACACACATGATAAAAACATCGTAAACGTGTTTTAAGTGATGTGGAAATAGATCTAAAAGCTGGTACTGTCGAATTTTTTCACTTTTTAACAATTAAATTGAACGTGTTGTTCGCGGGATTCCACTCTTCTTCGGTTATTTAATTAAAATACTCAATATTCACAGGATCGAGTGTGTCACGGATGAGTGAATAATGGAGAACGGATAGATGAAATTAATTGGGGAAGCTGTATTCCTGCTTGGTCGGTATCATCGCGGAATGTAAGTAATTTATAGTACTAAAATCTTTTGATTTATGTGAAAAATAAATTCCTACCGAACAACATTGAATTTTACTGCGACAAAAATCATTTTTCAATTCAACAAGTCCAATTATTGCTATCTGCACATATAGAAAGAATGTATTTCATCTTCTGAAGTCTGTTTTAAACTTGCGAATCCAATTGACTGAGATATATTAAATAATTACGGTATTAAAATTTTAATATATATTTAAAATTTCAATATACATTTAAAATTTTAATATACATATATATGAGAAAAGGAATTGAAGGGTATTGCTGAAAGTATATATATAATTCGCAATTTGACTGTAAGTCTAAAATGTAGAGTCCTCGGGCATTGTATTCGACAATATAGTAACGTATAGATTATATCACGCTTCTTTGCCCAGCGAAGTACAAACTCCACTTAAAACTTTCGATTTGGGACTGGATTCAAAGGAGATAGGTGGAGGACATACAGACTTGTTGTAAGCGCCAGAATACTGTTCACACACATGTCTAGTGAATATAGACTATACTCCATAGACTTCCTCCTCTGGTGCCTCATTTCCCGCGAAGGCGAGTTACATTATTCCGAGATGCTTTTCATTGTTACTGGCAAAATGCCGAGCGTAATGGTTGAACATCAGAAAGGCCGCATAGGACGCATTTCCTCCGGCACTTTTATTCACTTGTTCTCCATTATTAGGTATGTGGATTGTATTCAAACTTTCAGCGAATACTTAGAAAAGTAAAAAATTTAATAATTCTAATTAGTAGGAAAAGACATTTCTCGGAAAAAATTCCATAACTGAAAATCTCACATTGTTTTCCCTCTGAAGATTTAAGTTTTCATTACTTGATATCTTCCATCAAAGTTTTTATTTTAAATGTTCACACCTGACAATTGCTATAATCGTTTGCGGTTCAAGAATGTTTTACTGGTTTTTACTTAACGTAACGAAAAGTCAGAGATCTACGACATTGTTCACACACCTTGAACTGTTGCTGTATTGTTGTTTTAGTGGCCCTACTTCTATCATTAAGAAAGGAAGCGGCACTCAAAGAAGATGACACTGTCGGGAATAAAGTACAAAAGAAAATATCACGGTTAGGCGCTACACTGCACTTGGCCTTACAGCAGCATTCATTGTTAGCAAAGTTTCTTCAATGGCAAAAAAACTCTGTGAAGTTTTTGTATTCCAAGGAATCACAAACTCACATGCTACTCTCTAAACTCCTCTCTTGATGCCGACACGCAATGTTAAAGGCGTCGACGCTATGGATGTGAATTACTCCATCAAAGAACTAACTGTTCTCACCGGAAGCCGTAAATTACAGGCAGGTAATGAAAGATCTATCAGTGATGTTAAACAGACAAAAAATTAAAATTGAATGCACATTTCTTTAATTAAATTAAAATAATTTAACGTGATTCCTAGAACCATTCATTGCCGTCCCTATTCACTTGAATGGTTGTAATAATTCCAATTATCCTCTTCTGCATAAAAGCCTTTTCACGTGAGCGATTTATGTTTAAATATATCTTCGATAAATCGGCTTTTTGATATACATCAAGGAAAGAAGGTCCTTGAAGACGAATCGAGTTTCATTTGGAGCGGTTCACTGAATTTGTAGAATACTTTGGATCTATGAGTGACATCAGCCGATTTACATGATGAAACAGGGTAGTTCTGAAAAGTCAGGGATGAAAAGTCGATTCAATACGAGCGATAAAAATGGAAAAAGGAGTTTAAAGGACGGTCTGATAGAAAAGTAAGTTCTCGAGAAAGCAACGGAAAGGACGAGAAGGGACTATAGACGGTAAAGCAAAAGCAGAACCGAAGTAAATCTTAACGGTAACAGATGCGAGTACATTGGCTGCCTGGGGAGCTGAGTTGTAAGAAAAGGGGTCGAGCATGACGACTGACATAGTGACATCTCTAAATTGCACGACGATGCTCTCGACAGCATTCAGCCGAAGTTACATGCTATTGGAAATTTCCTTCTAGAGCCTAACGTCATTCTCGTGTAGTCTGTTATCTTCGACCCTGATTAATTAAGAATAATTAAGAATATGTTCAAATTAAAGACGTTCAAATCAGTATAGCGCCGAAATTGTTGATTGGTTTGTTGATTAGCTTTGAGCAAATAGAATTAAAGTGAACATACCGAGGTAAATGAATCTTGTCAAACTCCTAATCTTGTGACTCTGTTCTTTGTAGTATGTACAATAATTGTACCTCGAAATACTGAAATTGAATCTCCGAATTCTGGATAGTTATATTTTGTCCTCTTTCATGCTCATGTGTTGGTTTCAAATGCATGCAAGAAAATCGAGTTGAGCTCTTACAATTAGCAAATGCACTGCGGTTTTGGTTATACGTCCCAAAGGAGTTTCTGCATTAAGTCATGAAAGACCCTGACGCAAACTGAGATAATGGGTCGACTTCGTCCACTTAAGGCAAGGGTACTTAAGCGTGTGTGCTTACGAACCAACCTCGCCACCTTGCCTGCACCTCATACACTCAAGAACTGAAGCAAGTTCAATTATGCGGCTCGATCTGGAATCAGACTTACCACTGGGATCAGTGAGGAGACCTCTCCACCGCCTCGTAAAATTGTTTCCATTTGCAACATTAAGACCCTTATGCTCTGTTTGAACAGTTCCGTAATCTTGCTAGGATTTGTGGCAAACTTTCAGAAAGCATTATCATAGATTATCATATATTTTTTATTAAAAAATACAGGGTTTGAATGAACAATTTCTTTTCAATTCAAATACGCAAAAGGTACAGAGATAGTCTTCTGTAGCTTCTTCTGTGTCCGACTTTTTTTAGAACAGCCGTTTCTTCTCGGCTGCATAAAGCTTGACAATGCCTTAAAATGCCGTCAGCTGCGAAAATGAATATAATTGCTTTAGTTTGATGTTTAATATTCTCAATTTACATCGGTCTACTGAAGTGCAATGTGTGGATGACCGACGACTTTAACCTTTCAGCTTTTGGCTTTTGAATCTCTAAGAGATGAATATACATGAAGCAGAGAGGGAGAGAGAGAGATTGCCACAGAAACTCGAGCTGCACTGGAGATCCAAACACAGTTCCTACCAGGTTGACATGGATGAACGCGATCGTCAGAAAGCCAAGTACTGTATCCCGAGGCTGACATCGGGGTTGCGCAAAGTTTATTCTGCCTTTGATGCCTCCTACCATGCGCGAGCAGTTTCATCTATTCTTCTAGTTAGGCAACTAGTGGATAATTTCCTCTCTGAAACTGTGCGCAAGTTCCAACTTTTCAAATCCTTTAAATGACCAATATTTTAATGCCATTTTAAGATTTATTTTAATACCATTTTACTTTAGTACTATTTTAATACCTGTTGCAGATTATAATAATAATCTACGACTGCCTGTATAAAATTCAGTAAATATTCTATTTTTGAGAAAGGAAGACCAAGTTGATTATAGGAAAAGCTTAAAGTTACTCAGTTAAATGCTGTTTCAATTGCTGAATGAATTCACTTGACTTTCGCAAAGCGAGTATAAACGTTGCCATACGTATTCGTATATCGCATAAGCAGTACGTCCTTTTAAAGAGAAACTAGACGTCGCGCAAAATACACAGCTTTAAGCGGAAATGCTCCATTTCCTGTTGCAGGGACCGAATGGTTCGAGACTCTCCTAGCGCTCTCTACTTTTGCACGAATAGAGTAGAGACGACAGCTTTTCTAAATGTCGAAACCATCTCAGCGGGTGTACTATAATAGAAGATTTTCTTGGTTCAACTTTAAATTTCTTTTACACTCTCAGCAATTCTTGAATTTTCTGATTTTTAATCTCACATTGTTTACCTAATTCTATCAATTTTACTGAAAAAAGCAAGGATATTTAAATATTCCTATAGGAATATTTATAGGCACTTTTTTGCATACGTATGAAACTTGAATTTTTTATTTTCGACCATACTGAAATTATCTGCTTGCACTATTTATTTTTCCCTTGTAATTTATAAAACGTTTAAAGTAAATAAATTGTTAAACGAGAAGCAAAGGCTTTTGCTTTTTAGTGTGAGCAACGTCCATAAAGTGGAAAAAATAATCAACAATGGTGAAAGGTAATTGATCACCATCAGCCAGGTATAACGATAGTACTCTCATAATTTCAGAAAGAATCTTCTCGTCATAGGTAATTTCCGTACAAAGGGTAATCTGGTATATGAACTGGGGAAAAATGTAATGTGAAATGAGATAAAGATCGTTACATTACTCGTGGTATGTGCAGAACCAGTAGTTAGTCGATATCAGTTATCACTGGCCTAGATCTGAAAGCGAGGGGACTTTTCCATTTAAATTGCAAGGGAATGTTTAATGTTTTTATTAATTTAAAGGAAAATTGTCGAATGGATACACGAGCGCTGCAAGAATTACGATCCAATCCTATTAGCATGCAAAATAGCTTTACTTTTATAGTCATTAATAATTTCGACATTGAGCGGATGATTTTTCATTAACTTTTTGATAGTTAAATTTCATAATATGAAATGAATATAATATAGGGGTTAATAAGATATAAATTAAGTTATGCAAATTGGGCGAAATTTACTTTATTATGCTCCTTTCGTGTATGCTATGAACGAGCATTTATACATTCATGAGCGACATGCCCAATGACGACATCGGACTTGGGTAATAAAGCACAACTATTATGCATAATACGTTTACACGGCTAGAATCTTGTTAGCTTGTATTCAAGTTCGGTTTTGCCAAATATGCAAAACGTTTTCAGAGGAAGTCCAAATAGTGCCGCATCCCAACTGTAATAATTAGCATATATGCAAAAAAAGAAAATGAAGAAAAAAGTCAACTAATTCGTTTTAATTTGTGCATTTTTATGTAAAACAATCAAATATTGTAAAATATTGATAAAACTGTTTTTCATTCTCGGATTTAAAACGTTTATGAATAGATGTTTAGTGCGCAATCGTGGCAAATGTTTCAATGAGCACATTGGGATTCTAGAGCTTCGCTCCTATTTGCTATCGTGTAGCATTGAGCTTCGCGAAATCGATCCCATAGGGCTCTTGTTCTCATTCGAGTCATTATTTTCTCACGTCTCCGGCAATATGCCCACATAGCAAAAGTTCGAGCCACCCTCCCGACCCTTTCCGAGCGGATAATCCTTGAAACTTTTGGCATATCCTCTTAGCAGTGTCTTTTCGAACCGCGGCTTCTTGACGCTTTATTGTCAGTATACGCAATGGAAAAAGATATACGGTATACAAAGGATACAAAAACCCTCTCGATCAACTTTCAAAGTTCTCCCGTAAAATACTTTCGCTGACAAAAGTTAAAATAGGATAACACTCCGCAGTGTGCACGCTACGCACACAGCTGAAATTACATTCGAACCTTTTGAATCTTTATTTCGCTACCCAACTCTATCCGCGATCTATTCGCATGAATATTTTTCCATCTTCTCTGCGCGAAAGTAATATGTAAGTTTAATATGGAAATAGATGTAATATAAAAGATTTTTTTATTATACCAATCGTCCACCTCATGTTTTTTTTAATTCTAGTATTTTGATTTCTTTATTTTACGGAGAACGTATAAAATTCTTGAAATATCCTTTAAAAGTTATTTAAAATAATTTATTGTCACATTTTCCGTCTCGTAACATTTTTAAATTTAATTTAATGTGTAGGATTTAAGTTAGGTGCTAGAGGTACAGCTAAACGTGATTCGGATTATGGTGCTCTAAAACCTGACGTTTGACCATAATTTTCCTTTAGGGTTTGGATGGCTTGCATAATAGCCAGACTTCTCACAGCTAAGCTCCCTCTCGAAATTTCCTCTCGATCCCTTACGAGAGTTACGACATTATTAACAAAGTCGATTTTAACCAGGATGAGAGTATAAAGTCAACCAATTTTAGCTCCTTCACTAAAAAAGAGAAATTCTGCCAAGATCTTTTCAATTGTCTTCCACTTGTTTGCGAAACTTTTCATTCTCCATTAAGAACGGTATTACTACCTCTTTCAGTAGTATAATTGCAGGAATTAGATCTTAAGCACTGATTTATTACTTCATTATTTCTCTCCTCAAATTAATCACTTTATAATCTATCAAAAGTGGAAGATTGTGGTATTGAGGGAAGCAGCTGACACACAGAGATAGGCTTTTAATGAAAAATTACCTGACTTTTTATTAGATTAAAAATTGCAAGGCATTTCATTTGCTGCAACTTTTTATTGAAGAATTTCTTTGAAATTCTTACAAAATCGGAAAGACTCTCAATGTTTCAACCCAAATACTTTGCCCAACGTTTAATTAGGAAATTTAATTACTTCGGAGAGGTGGTTTCTACGTCAAGAATTAGACAAATTAGACGCACTAAGTTCTTAGTGCAAGTTACCGTAACCAAGGCAGCCTGAAGGACATTAATAAACAGGTATCGTCTTGAAGTCGGAAGGTAAATGCAGAGAGATATGTCTTGCTCTTAGGATGACTGGAGAGAGACGAATAGAAGACATAGTTTGAGAGAGAAAGCTAAACGGAGAGCAAAGTGTGTGAGAGAGAGGATCATATAAGGGTACAGGACTTGGCTTTCTGATCGCGGTGTTGGTTATACTAGAGGATGCTTGGTTGTGCTTTAGATTCACCACTGGAGTACTACTTTAGAGTGTAATAGCTCTTCCCCCTTCTCCTCTTCCACCACGTATTTCAGGCCACAGAGATGGTTTTACGATATATTGAACATAAAGCAAATGATATAATTAATATAAGCAATCGAGAAAGTATGGGCCTATAAATAATCAATAAACATTATCATCACCTAGATTTCATGGAATAATATATAGTCATGAGCTTTTAAGGAGTTTCAAGAAATTTGAAGCGATTTTAAAAGAATTCAGAAGAGTTTCACAATTTTCAGTAGGAAAATGAAGTTCAGAAATCTATTCTGCTCTTTATAACGGAAAACAATTTCCGCAGCAGACCCCGAAAGCTTGGTACCAGTTTATTTGGATAAATTCCTAGGTTTAATTCGTTCATTCTTCAGTGAATCCTTGAAGTTGAGTAAAACTCAGAACTTGTAAAGGGACCTTGGTATTGTAAAGTAATATTCGAGTTTTACAAAGGATGAAAAATAAGGAAGTAGAGGCGAAGGACTTTAATGAAAAGGGTGAGAATGAAAGGAGGAAAGATGCAAGTGGCATTTGTATTAAAATATATAACGCAAGCTTAGAGGAGAATTGTCTTCCCCAACTTCATTTAACTTTCGATCTTTTTTACAACGTGCTTTTGTTAACTTTCCATATCGAGCATTGGGGTACTCTATAAAATGCAAAATGTAAGCACCATTTAATTCTTTTACATGGTGTGGTCGTGGATTTTCTCTACATGGAAAAGTCAACTTTTATTGCATCCAATCGCTGAAAATGAGGCTCAGTTCTCTAGATTATGCACTGCGCTAAAATGCAGATACAAATTCCCCTCTGAGACCCATGACCCTGTGTGTATTGACCCTATCCCCTTCTTTATGTATATTTCTCTCTATTTCTCTTCTTATCTTTCTGGTATAAGTTTCCATATCTGTTTCTTCTTCTGGTATCTGAAACATGTATACATACTTGTAAGACACTGTACCCAACAGTCTTCTACTGAACCATATACAATTTTCGTATAAAAGACATAAAAATTTTCGTATACAATTTTCGTATAAAGACATAAAAAAAAAGAATCAAACGCTTTGTTGACTTGTCAGTTTTATTTCTGAAGAAAATACGTTTTATTTTCGGATCATGTAATCGTTTTTGAATCTAGCTTCGAAAAGAAATAACAAATATCCTGAGGTTTTCGTTTAACGGGTTGTCGCGTTGAACCCGTAAGTTCTCTCGCCTCCAGAAGATGAAGTCGAGGTGTAATGTCAAACTTTAAAATTTACGAGTTCGAAAAAAAAAAAAAATAAATAAAAAGAAACGATCAACGACGATACAGGTCCCAATGTGAAATAACGGAAATCGATATTAGACTCTGGACTGCAGAACTCTCGGCGACCAGTGACTGAATATAAGAAAATTGGAAAATTCACTGGAAGAGCTACTTAATTAATTTCCTCTATTTTAATAATAAATTGAAATATAATTTTCTTAGAGTAGACAGTTGAAATCTATCATTTTTAGTTTTGAAATAATACAAATGACGAGAGATGAATTTTTAACTGAATATTAAGATTCGAAATGTAGGGAAATAAGTAGAATGCAAACAAAGCAAAAAGAAATTGTGAATTCAGCACACTGGCTTTTATAGATTGCACTAAAGTAACAACTTCAGCTCTTCGCTTTCTTTCTATCAGAAGTGGAAAAGTATATTCGCCAGTTGGATTCTCATTTATGAGATTTAGGGTCATTTATCAACGTCTCTGTTTTTTATCGATGAAAATAAGATTTACGTTCTCTACTTTATTACCATGTCTTTATCCTTCCTTAATTTCAGAAAATCGTTGCAGAAAATTAAAAGCAAGATAATTTTTTGGATCAATATTATATTGTCTTGTTTTTCAAATTCATGTGAAAATATTTTGATAAGAATTTATTAGTAATATAAATTCGAGAAAGCTATCTTGAGAGTATTTAATTTTATAAAATTTACGTTTGCGTTTACTGTAAAAAGAAAGTCGTTTCCACTGGGGAAGATATATTGGAAGGTAAATTTCAGTCTTAAGTTCCTCCACGATAAAACTCGTTCCTCTAACTTCCGTCCTTCGTATTTTTAAGAGCTCTGTGCGAGAACCAAGCATTCCTCCCTATCTCAAATAAACATCAGCTTGTATTTTTAACCTAGTTTTCACAACCTACACGCATAACTTTCATATTTTGACAGGAATTATCGCGAATTTCTATACTTTTCCTTTTTTTAGACTAATTGTTCGATTTTACAATTGAACAACATAGAATCACATTTATGAAGGGAATGAAAATCCAGATGCAAAATCAAATTCTGAACAATTTTTTATTCTACAGAGAAGCGTTCAAAAGTGCCAAATTGTGTTAAAAAGTAGAATTCAATTTTACAGCGACACGAAATTTTGCTTTTAACAAAGAGTTCATCAGCTTCAAAAAACGAATATCGATTTTAGTAATTTCTGTTTAAAAAAAGTTTTTTTAACATAACTTTTAAAGCATATTCTTATTATTATAAAAGCTTTACAAATAATAATTGCTTACAGAAAAGAGATAAAAAAATAAAAAATTAAAAACATTCATTCTGCGAGGAAAATAAACCACGAAAGATTAATGGACAAAGTTTTATATATTGCGTAAAATATTGAATGACAAACCAATTAATTTTGTAGATTTGACGATTGATAAAGCATTAATTGAATCATTCGATAAATATCTGATGAGAATTCTGACGATTCTGACCTAGGAAAATTCAATTTAGTAGATATTGTACTTCAGATGATAAGCATTGGCTATCATTGATTGTATGTCGAATACTGATTGTATTGACGCCTCTTTCTCAAGAACACTTAGTCCCCTAAGTCTGGCTCAAAATTACCACAGTTTGAAATATAAAAGAACTAAAAAACTTATGGTTTTGAAACGAAGGGGGGGAGAATTTCAGAAAATGTTATATAATATTCAGTGGTAGAGATTCCTTGAAATATTTCGGTGAAAGTAAATGTTCTTTTATGGTTTCTTTTGTATACTTAGTAGTTTGTTCATGGTATTATCTTACATACGATTTCCTATGATGAAGCAGTGTGCAATTGGAGAAGCTTTCCTCAAGCAAATGCTGTTGATTCAAAGCATACCATCTTATTACATCATCCTTCGGAATGTACATACGGAGCATGTACTCGAACACGACCGACGTATAACTACATATAATCGCGATCGTATATCTTTGTCTTGCTGAGCGCTGTAACTCCACCGAATTGTTAAACCGAACGATATAGCAGTACAATTGGAATTCCTCCAGTATTATTCCATCTAATACACTCTCTAATGTGGCAGGGGCAAAAAAAGGATTTTCCAATTCTTTGGACGTTAAAAGATATTTTTTCCTCATGTACGAAAGTTGATTCCGCTTTGAAAACTTTGAACCTTGAACCTATACCTCAAACTAATAAGAATTCCCATTTTTATTATTGATGTCCACTTTTGATATCCGTTAATATCTTTGAAATTCTTGCGATGCAGCATTTTACAATTTATTATTAATTTAGAATTTAAAGTAATGAGTTTTTGGATGACTGGATGAATGGAATAAATTCATGCTTAATAAATGAAAATTACTTGATTCTTCAGGTACATTTTCTAGCCTGCGGTATTCATGTTCATTAATTTAAGCAGACATGGCTGACTATCAGAACCATTAAATCGGAGAGCTGAATACATGCGTCTATGCTTGGCAAATTTGCCGAGTCAGTTTCGAACAAGACGATCGAGAGTATCAGATCCTGTATCCCGATCCCTGGGGTCTACAACTGCCTAAAGTAAAGTTTATTCAGACTTCGAGGTATCCAGTATAATCCTGACACTATGCTTGTATTAACTTTGATACTGTTATAGTTGTTACCAAAATATTAAGGCAATTTATTCATTTTAGTTTTTATCAACACGTAACAAGACTGGCTCAAAATTATAGGTGCCAATATTTTTCTTGTAATTTCATTATTTTATATCACCTCATTTCATCGTAATTGAACATCGAAATTAACTCAAATATTTTATAGCTGTTAAATCGTGTAGAGAAATATTGTATGCTTGTAAAAATGTTTTACAATTAGCATACTGTGATCCAACCATATTTTAATTTATGCTCTATTTTAAGTGAATATTTATGCATGCAAAAATGTAAAAGAATGGTGAAATGTACATATTTCCCATGTGATTTTATTCAATCGCCGAGAACTAACATTGTTTTCGCAACCGAGTCAACGAATGTTTTTTTAATGAATACGCCAGGGATGTTGAATTCTGATTGTAACTCTATTCAGCTGAACAGGTTCATCCTCGTAGTTCAATAAAACGTATCCACTAGAAAAAATCATAAATGTTTATATCAGTAAACTATTATTTAATGTCAATTAAGATTATTTTATGACAACATGAAATAATTATTATATTTTTCTTCGAAGATAAAGTTGCATCCAAATTGACTTAGCTGTTATTGTATATGAGAAATCAAAAAATAGTTACAAATATTTTTTAATTTCTCGGTCTTGCGCATTTTCATTAATGTAAAAGTAAAAGAATTGGAAAAAGGTATTCAATAAGGAAGACAGCGATGAAGTGTGTGGTAGACAAGAAAGTGATCGTCTACCTATACATTGAGCATTTCCTAGTTATTTACACATGAATAGAATTTCCTCCTTTGCGTCTATTGGAAAATTCCATGCATCTGTGAGTGACTGCTGTATATCTGCTTGAGAGGGTAGTAATAGCTTTTTTCGCCTAATGTCTAAGTGTGTAATATATAAAAAAGAATCCATTTGAAATCTTATGTACGCAAAATATTTATTCAGGTTCGTGATTTAAATAGAATTATGATTTTTTTTTTATTTTATTATACATTTATAAAATTTTCTATTTAGATAATGAAAAGTTTTATTACCTCATGATGTTTGTTTTTATTTGAGTAAATTGAAAAACTCAAGACCTTCTAGAATTCAAAATGTCAGATCTTCATTTTACAAAGTTTTATCTTAAAAAAATTCAAAACACTCGGAAAGTGTTTGAGCGGCAAGTGGAAAAGGAAGCATTTAGTCAGCCATAAACTTGAGGTATAAGGAAACAATTTACCCTGAAAATGAACTTTTTATCTAAAGTTGTTAAATTTTATTTCAAATTGGTTCTTTTTCCACAATTTTTCAAGTGGGAAAACAACTCTAACAGTGAATAGTATTAAAAAATTGATTAAAAACGTTTTTCTTTACTGAAAAATATAGCTTTTGAGGTAAGCTGCTCCTTAAGTAGAAACTGTCGTTTTGGTCAGACAATTCCTGAATATGCATTTTTCTGATTAAATAATTAGTAAATGAGGCTTTAAGAAAAATGTTTTTCTATAGAAGGTATTTCCATTTTTTATTGTAAGAAATGCAACTTTCTTTTACTTATATTTTATAAACAGAGTTGAGATCTTTCGAGCGAAAAAAAATGTGATAGATTGGAAAGCAGTATGTTTCCCTCCACATTCATTGGCGTGATTCCGGCCTCGATACGCTTTTCTTGCGTGTCTTTTCTATAACTCACAAGGTTTTTTTTTCCTCTTTCAACGACGATGACAGGAAATCGGGGAGCACTCGAAGATGTACGGACCTGTAAACACGCCCAAGAGTATCTAAATGGAGCAGTGTAATTCAAAACGAGCATGGAGGATGTTCGATTCGGATGGTTGCTTATTCAAAGTTTTTGGCATGTTACATGTTAGATATATTGCATTACTTTTTCAAATGCTTCAGCACAACTAACCAATGTCTTGGTTGTCGGAAGGACAAACTTTTTCTCAGCATCTACTGTACCCTCAACCCTATTCGGAACTCTCTTCAGGGATTTACGTCTAAAAGTCTTTGTCTTGATTTACGGTATTGAAATCTCACAATTCTGTCTTATCAGACAGAACTTAAAAGAAGACAATTTCTTAAAAGATGTACCTCGCAAAACTTTCGAATCTTCCAATTGTCGTGGCAAATGTCGAAATCTAAAAGTCTTTTCAATTTAAGTTATTCCTTTGCTCTGAATGTTGAAGCAGATACATTGCGATATACATTTGGGAATCAATTTTCACTTCAGATTGAATAATTCAAAACACTTAGCACTATCTTGAATTTAAGATGTATTATATGGAGTGTATGCTGCTTAGTCTTGAGAGCTCTGAATCGATTCGGCAAGATCAAGAGCTCGGTCTCAGGCTGAAACACATTATAAACTACCTACTGCTAAAGTCAATGAGCTGCTTGGTAAATGGAAGATAGTCCATATTCACATGATATCGTCTTATTAGGTACCAATTTTGAGCAGAGATATGAAATCTTTTAGACATAATACATATACATATTTCGATATTATGCTCAGATTAATAATTACATAATTTGTTAGCTCTTGAACAAAAAATAACTATAACTGAAAAATGTTCACTTTCGAAAAACTAGTTCTCTTTTCATCAATTTCCCTAATACTGATTATGCAATGCGTCCGCCGGCAACAATTATTATTGAATTATATACTGATTTGTATAATGCAGGAGAATATTATGCAGAGTTTTGGCTTGGATAATGCTTTGAAGTTCTCTGCATTGGTGTTCTGCTTTTGTTGTTGACTATTTCGTTAAAGCTTTCTACCGGCTTTAATACAACAGAGCAAACGTGGCGCTTGACTCGTCGCTGGTCTCAACAGGGTTTGTGAGAATGAAAATTATGTTTAGAACAAAACATGTCATTATTATTTCTCTCTCCCTTTCTTCCCATCTACTTTGAATATACATGTTTTGTATTCTAGCTTTTCAACTTCACACATATACTGCTTTAAAGTAACTTTATAAATATTTCTCTTCAATTTCACTAGTCAACTGTGAATTTCATATTTTATCATTCGAGTATTTTGTGAAATTTAATTAAAATGATGGCATACTAAATATTTTCTATTGTCGATTTTTATTGTCTTTTTTCGACTTTATGTATACGAGAATATTTGGAGTATTGCTCTTGGTAAATATATGGAAGCACCAAAGTGTATTCATTCGCAGTGACAATCACATCAAATATCGACTTTTACTAGTGCCAGGTCACATGCCAATGCACCTCGAATTCTCCTGGGATTAGTATTTGCACTGCTTCTTCGTCGAAACAAGTATCGATGCAATATTCCTATACGCTGTAACATCCGCCAGTAATTTCGACGAGTTCTTTTTCCTCCCCCAACTGACGGAAGCGAAGGTATAAATTAAACGACCGTAAAAGTATCTCGGCGTCTCTCGGCCTGGTTCGATCTTGCAATACTTGTACATTTTGTTCGTTCTCTACAGCCATGCTGACCTCTCAGCAATTCAACATAATATCTAGTGAACGTGCCTTTAATATCCTCCATACGATCCTGCAAAAAGAAGAGCAGAGGATAGACATTTACTGGAAAATAGTAGAATTGTATTAGTAAAATGTATTTCAACAGAAAATTTTCCTCCGTTTGTTTAATCAACTTCAATTTAGTTTAGCATTACTGTTTATATTTATTCAAGTATAAATAAATATTTCCATAAATATTTCATATTTTTATGAGAAAGTATAAATATCCTAAAACAGTCTTAATAAACCTATTTTTTAAAATTAGAATCTTTTCACTTACGTACTTTCACTGAAAAAAATTTTACTTACTTTAATTATTTTCAACTCGAAAAGAGAAGTTTTAGTTCAGGAAAAACAGAGGGTCACAAAATTTACTGTCGTCCGCCGACAATAAAGTATTTTCTTTTCTCTTGAGAAGTGAGAAACCTTCCTATAATTATGATTATCATTTTCTTCAAAATATCCCTAAGAAGAAAAGAATAAGTGCAATGTTTTCAAAATTTCATTAAAATTATTATTTAATTTAAGTAGAAATATTTCGGTTATTATTCTAATTGGAAATAATTTCATTGCTTGGCTATATTTTCCTATCCTTACTTACATGTCAAGTGGAAAAAATCAAGTTAAGTCAGACGTGAATATCCTCAAGTAGAAACGGCATTTTATAGTACGGCAAATTGATTCCGAGTACGTTTTGATTTGAATAACACAATTATTTCAGAATTACGAGCCAAGCATCTGTTTTTCGATGATTTGCTATAGGAGGAAATTTCCAGTTAAATATTATAGAAATGAAAGCACTCTAAAATCGAAAAAAAATCTCAATCTACTAAAAAACAGGCAACGAGATGTTTATCATATTTCTTTCTAAAAAATTGACATTAGAGTTATAAAATCTTGAAAGATGGATATCTCTCAGTTTATCCCGAGGGAGTAGCGCATTAAATATATCATTAGATCGCAGATGTTCAAAATTGTTCAAGTCGTAAAAAGGTCGTCAGAGCACACAGAGAAAAATGGATAGTCAAACTTGGAGTGTGAAAATTTAGATAGTCAGGTTGACCATCTAGATAGTACCAACTACTATCTATCATTTTTTCCTAATAGTCAGATTGACCATTATTTTATAGTCTGTTTGAATATTTCAGAATGTCAGGTTTACACTCTGAGATACTACGCGTCTGCGCGCCGCTACACTTATGGGTCACCACCACGGAGGTGGTCACCTCGGTGGTCACCGTGGTCACCACCGGTGACCTCGGTTTTTGGCCCGGCACTGGGCGTTTCTCACAAGCGGTGAGAATTTGGCTGGTTAGTATATAAGGACTATTTCGACCGATATACTCAGCGTGCGATATTCTGCGTTAGGGAATTGCGTTGTATGTAGTAGTGTTAAGTTAGGTTATAGAATTAGGTTTGTGTGCGTTAGATAAGTGAAGAATACGTTTCTCGTCTGTCTGTCTGCTTGGCAGTAAGCCATTCTTTTATTTTGCTTTAGAACATAACCTCTCATAGTTTTACACTCCAGGGTTGTAAAACTTACACTCTAGGATGGTCAAGCTGAACTACCATTTTTAACATTTCGCTGATATTAGGATTGACTATCTAGAGTGCTGTCCTATAGTTAAAACTCCAGTATAGTCAGTTTTACACTTCAGATAGTCAACCTGACTATCCATTTTTCTCCGTGCAGTAATACGTCAGTTAGAGAAAAGTTGAAAAATCCACTCGACGTCTGGTTGTTCGTCTATTCTTTGTCTTTATTGTGAAGACTTACGGCAGAGTCATCGTGTTGTACGTCAAGTCATCACGTCGTGAAGAAATAGCGAGTCGAAAGGTTTGCAGAAAATAATAATAAGCGGGCGTGCCGCAGAGGGGAACGTAGGGCCATTTGGATTCGCGCCACGCCTGCTGAAAGAATAAAGCTGTTCATTTTTGATACGTACCTACACGAAATCCATTGTGGAGGTGAGCGCTATTGACAAAATGAATGATGGTTATATGGCGCCGGCAACGTCCTACTACCCTTAGCCATAAATTGTCTTTCGCGCAACCCACGTTTCCACTGTGT
Source organism: Synergus itoensis (assembly GCA_904066005.1). Taxonomy (NCBI): domain Eukaryota; kingdom Metazoa; phylum Arthropoda; class Insecta; order Hymenoptera; family Cynipidae; genus Synergus; species Synergus itoensis. The sequence goes on along the minus strand of CAJFCP010000036.1, from coordinate 6,785,542 downwards.
GCCCCGAACCAAAACCTACCCTTCCTACCACATTGCTTTCTCTCGCTTTCACTCCTACTTCCTTTCTTTCTTTTTCTCCTTGCATTACCCTCGAAATATACAGCACCAGGATTCAGAACAGTGAATGAAACTCGAATGAGGTTCCTCCCACGAACAAACAAACACCGGACACAATTCGACTTGTGCATCGATCTGCCCTTTTCAAGTTAAGCGAATTCTCTCTCCGACTGCTAAGAAAACGGGATATAATTCCCTTCGTATAATTTTTCGCTTAGGCGAATACAAAGATGACAAAGGCGAAACCTTACCCCTATTTGTTTTTTGACTACGCACGCTTTCTTCCTCAAGGGTATCCCGCAGATTTCGAAATGAATAAAATTACCTTTTATAGGCACCAAAATTCTCAGGAGAAAGTGTAATTCGACTTTCTTAATATCAGAGAACAAAGACACACTTTTAGGCTGCATTTTGATGACTTGTGTTTATAGGGAAATAGATCACACAAGTTACAGCTTGTTTTTGTTACACTTTAACTTAAGTCTCTCTTTAGACTTAACACTAGATGTATAATGTAAGCCCATCTTTGCCCATTATGACTAAGTAAGAAGGGCTTAAATCTAGCTTTAAGTTTAAAAACGAATTGAAATTGTAAGAAATTACAAAGCGTCAAGTTTAATTGAACCTAATAAATATATTCAGTTTTTGAAAGTTTTTTAAACCTAACTTTTAAGCAACCTTTAGTATAATGAAAATCCTTTGTGGAACGTGACGCTATACACTTAATTACGCAAGTTTAATTAGAATTGCGACAAGTGGAAGTTCATTATGGAGTAGGATATACTTTTATAATGTTTGAGGGGGGGTGGGGGGTTCTAGCGATTCGATATTCAGAGTTTCGGAGACGAGTGGTATGAAACCACTCAGTGAACTCAGCAAATGGACCGATGTCTATAAACATGAATAGATTGTGCTGCCAGAGTGCACTGATGGGAAAGCGGACGTTTAGCTCCTGATGATCTTAAATTCTGTCCATTGAACTCCAGCGCAGAAGTGGTTCAATTTGATATCCGAAATGTAGATCAGGTTAAAGGCATTAGTAATCTCTTAGTTTACATAATTTCTTCATATTTATATGAATCCGTTAATGTTTGTAGTTTGGAGAGAAGCGAAATTAATGGATTGCAGATGTTTTAATTTCACAAAAAAATGGAAACGCGACATATACAAACAAGTATTTTTATACTTTCAAACTCATTTAAATGAGCGAGGGAACGTACACTACCAAACGGAGATGAAAAACTTGTATTTACACGTACGTTGCAATTAGGCAACGACTGGCGGTAAAACTCTGCTCTTTAGTGACTTTTTCGCCTCGGGTTGTAACTCGAATTCCGGCTCTTTGTTTATATTTTCCGTTACCCACAACTTGGAAAGGTATTGTTGTTTTTAATCAAACCGCAATTTTGATACAGTATAGTCTTAGTTTTCCTCGTTAGCTTGAATCAGTTTCTGAATTAATTAATGCTGATAATATTGTTTATCCTAATTATGAAAAAAATTGAAAATTCATCTTTAAATGGAAAAATCATAACTTCATAATTGTGAGTAAAGTCTAATCGAAAGGTTTAACATAAATGCTTCTATAATATAATGTATGTAATAAATGTAATGGTGGAAAAGATTAAAATTAATAATAACGCACTCAATTAACAAGTCTTTGTAGAATTACGTCTGATAGTTTAATGTAATCATAATTAGTGCATTTTCGAAATTATAAGAGTAGTCGAACGCTTGTTTGCAAACCAAGGAAAACTCAGGCAAGCGTGCACACGTAATTAGTCACGTAGAGAGCAGATAATTTTCGTCGACGACGACTAATTATCGCTATGTTTACTTCTCTTCCCTCCTTTTGTCAATCACGGAAAGTACACCGTCAACCATGTTTGTTGACCTATTAGTCTATTTACATAGGATAGATATACGCATTTAGAAACTGAAGGTATATAATGTATCAATAATATGACACATTGTATATGATGCAAATTCCAAAGGGGATTCCATCTGGAAATTAGGCATGAAAATTAATTTGCAGGTGACATCAGCCGTCGTGAATATCAAAGCAAGTAGTGCACAAGATTTTAAGTCAGCCAGTGCAGATATCACGTAGTATATCTAATTATTAAGCACATGTGATAATAATATTTTTTTAATATTTAAAAAATATTTATTATTGCGAACCTAAAGTTGCGGAAACTAAATTGCTCTTATGATAAAGTATCACATGCCCTTAAGAGCTTACATTACCTACAGTAAGAGTAAAATTAACTTTTGCCAATTTTACGTTCGTAGTAATAAATTTTTTTCACTAAAACTAGGAAATCATATGATAGAAAAATATTTAATATGGTAACTGAATACCTTTCTTTGTAGTAAGTAAGCACTTTATAAATTTTATAATATATGACCAACATGAAAGTCTTGCCTGAGATTCTGTCGTTTTTCCACTATCGAAATTGCTTTTTCATAATATCTGCTCTAAAACATAATTTTCTAGGAAATTTCTGTATTTATTCCATTCTTCGTATAAAACTGAGTAATAGGATTATAAAGTAAGTAAACATGAAAGTTATTTGAAAATCTTATTTGCCTTTGTTATAAGGTTCTATCTCTCATACTTATTTAATTATGTAATTTATTTCTGAGAAGGTATAATGTTGGGAGACATAATATCAAAGTTATAATTAGACTCTTCAATAATGGGATGATCTTGGATCATTAAAAATGGAAAAGGAATAGTGTGGAAATGTAGTAGAAGGTTTGAGTGTACAAGACTTTAGCTCTGTAATCTTCCTGAATAGTCTCTCAGCGCTAGTACTAAAACTAAGTAATAAAACGGATAACAGCAGGGGTACTACAAGCGACGCGGTGGTAAGTTAACTTTTGTAAGATTTATATTTAAAAAAAGAATGTTCTTTCATTTTGGCACGGAACCACGCTGTTAAATCAACATCTTTACAGTCTTTATTCTTGTTTATTTTAGTCACATTTAATTGAACTAGTAAAAATTATAGCTATTATATTCAGACTTCTCAGTTTGCTTTTCTATATTAATTTAAAAGCAGTGAAAACTCATCCAAGGAAAAATTAATCAACTAATTGTTTGATAAGAATGACAAATAAACTACTTTTTTCAAAGAAAGGAGCAGATGTATTCTTTAAAATAAAAATGAATACGATAAGAATGTAATTAGAAAATTCCATTCTCCGAGAGGAAGTAAAATAACGTTTTTCTTATTTCCACCGTGTTTTGTAATGGCATGTTTATTATCTTGAGATATTTACGGCGGCTTCTTTGTCGCCCAGGGTAATTTTCTTAATTTCATTCTTAATATATACGCATCTACTCTCTGGACACCAGATAATATTTCAACGTTTTAAGTACTTTTTCGCATGGAGTGTCTCTCGCGTAATCAATTTCTTTCCTTTGCCAAGTCCAAGCCAAGAAAGTCAAGCGCAGTTTCACTTTGCAAGGCAGTCTCAAGTGAGTTAGAAGCGCTCTTCCCACATTTATTTTGACTTATGAATTTGCTCAGTGAACGCGTTTTCTGACTTGATCTTTGCTTGGTTCCTGCAGCATTTCTTAATGAAAATCTGTAAATTTAGTTGGCGCAGCCAATATAATATTTCTCCCGTAATCGAGGTCTTTTAATTTTCAGATTCTGCTTTTCTTCAAAATAATTGAAGAAAATTGGAGGCGGATACCTCAAAATATTTCCTTGTTTAGTAATTCATCGCCCAATTACAAAATCGAGTGACATTGCATTTTTAATACAGATGATATTTGCTGTGCACACTAATTAAAAGACTATCGATAAAGCTCTTCAGTTTGCTGTTTGTAGCGCTAATTGAACATTTGCCATAACGCGAAACTCGATAAAGCTGAATCTCCGATCCCGAAGGGATTATCTTGACTGCAAGGTAGGTGAAATGCGAGCATTCATCGAGTGGTTGGAACAACAGTAATCCGTCGCTGTGTTTCGTAGACAGTAAACATACCTTTACGATAATAGAGTTCGATTTAGCTTTTCAGAATCCAGAACAATTTTTACCAGATTTCAAAGCTTTGATTTTTAGTCGCAAATATTTCAGTGAAATATATTTAAAATTACCTATGAATTTATTAATTTAATTTTTGACATAAAATGCAAGGAATGTAATATAACAGAGAGTTCCCAGTCAAGGGTTATAGCCTGTTATAAATAATAATCAAGAGTGGCTACGAAAATGAAAAAAAAAATGTATTATAATTATTAAAATATAATACATTTGAAACAATTAAAGAGAGAATTGTTCAGTTGAACACGTCTGGTTATTATTTAAAAAGTTTCAAAAAAAAAAGGTATGTTCGTTTGAAAAAGCAATTTTCAAAGGAAGAAAAAATTGACGTGGTACTATCGATTCTAATCTATTTTCGCGTGATTCTCTTTGTTCAACTTCCGATTCAATCCAGAGGAGTTTAACAGCCATCCACAAATCTCTCAATTTCAACAGCACGAATCTATCAAACTTGCATGCGATTAGTCAATAGGTGTTAATGGAATGCTTAGATTTATTGCATTGCTTTTTTGCGAAAAAAAATATTCCAATAAAAATTTTTTTGATTAAGAATCAGCTTGGATTGAATTTCAAAATCCTAGATCTGTTTAAATGTTGTAATGATGATCAAACTAATTATAAAAATTCTTGTAGTACAGTGTTTGCGTCCACACTTTCTAGCGATTTTAAACCTTTCTCCCTTGTTCACCTTTCTTTTTTTTTTAATTCCAGGAAACGTTAATGAGACTCGGCACACGGACACATTCTCGTGATCATCGGAGATAGTAAGTACTTTAATTGGAAAAGTTTCGGTCCAGAATTTTTATTTGTTCGTTTTTTGTTTTATTAGAAGCAGGATTTATGTCCAAAGGGACGATTGCCCATGCAACCGAAATACGATACGTCGCACGAGGCAACCCTTTCGAATATTTATGCCCTCCACAGATTCTATCTACTGTACAGTACGGAGCTTTTAAAACTGTGAACATTCTCGTTTAGATAAATTTCCAGTAAAATGAACGTAATAACTTCGTTTACACATTGAATTATTATTAAGCCACTTTCGCAATATTTGTATTACAGTTATGCTCTAAATATAATGTGGAATTCGTGGTCCAATCTAATTTACCTTTATTGTATAACACAATTTTTTTTAATAAATTTGCGGTTTACTTATAATTGCTTTTTGACTTCCAAACAAGGAAATCGACACTAAAACTCTGGGAAGCAACTTCATGGGAGAAACCAATATAAATGAAGACTTTTGCAAAGTTACTTAGTATTGAAATTGCTTCAGTCAAGACTTCCAAACTTAGAAGTTCAACCTTCCAGTGTTATCGAGTGCTGGATTCGAAGTTTGAACTATAATTGCAATTCTGACTTAAATACTGCTACTTCAGTTTCAAACTTTGTGGGCGTTATTGCAACACTGCATTTGAAAGATAAAATTAAATATAACATCTAAATATTCTACACGTTTTGGTAAAAATGTAATTATTTTTTTTATTCAGCTATTAAATAAAAAAGGAAAATCCTCGTTTAAGAAAAGCACAGGAGAATTTTATTAGTCGATAGATTTAATGTGTAATCTCAATTTCCGTCACCCAGTCTATATTAAAAAACTTTTAGCTAGTTCTGAGTTATTAATGAGAGTTATAATTGCCTTTCTAGCAGCATGTAAATCCGGCAAAGACTTTCTCGTTTATTTTTAAGGACATGTACAAGAGAAAAAGAGTCGAAGTTAAACGAATTTTAATTGGATAGGATCATATACTGAATTTATTGAATGGGAAAAAACAAAGGTAAGTAGGTGTTCCCATCTGTAATTTCTAATTGCTAATTTCCTAATTGCTAATTTGACAGTTGCTAATTTGCGAATCTCCTTTAATTGTAAATTCCGCACGTCTATGAGATGCGCGCGCGCCACTTTGCGTTCTATCAAATCGATATTTGTCGTGTTGCTCAAGAAGTACGGACATTTTTCAAAACTCTTAAACTTTACCACGAATTATACTTGCAGTTTCAAAATTAAATTTATTGTAATCAAATGAAAGGAGAGCCTTTAAAAATTAACTTTTTAAACGTACACCCAGACAAAAAGTTTGTTTGAATCAAATAAACGTATCTTTGTTATAGGACCAAAGAAAAAATATCTTTTAATTAAATAAAATTTATTTGATTCAAAGAAATTTTTTTTTAATTAAAAAGAAACTTTCTTTGAATTAAATAAATTTTATTTAATTCAAAGATATTTTTTCTTTAGCCCTATATCAAAGATACGTTTATTTGATTCAAAAAAACTTTTTAATACCTTTTACTCTACATGTTCTATTTTCCCACCTACTTTTTTCACCCCTTTTTTCAACCGCAAATTGTCAAACGTATTATCTTTCTAATGGAACCTGCTTTTCCTATCCCAATTTCCATCCCAGTTTCAAATCGTCATTTCCAACCCCTTTTCCACCTCCATCCCTCGTTTTCTTTTTTTTTTTCTATTAAGAAATGTACACGCGACACAATTTCATTGTCTGAGTAGCAGACATGGTGAAGATAAGCACTTCGGAATAAAAGTATTAAGATTGATTAAGAAAGTTAATCACGAAGTGAACAATTTCCATGGAAGCTCATCTCGACAGCAAGTGCGCACCGAGACTCTTTCTTGCGACGCATTAGTAATGCACATTTCCGCGTGGCAGACGATGATGGATGGCGATAGGAAAAGGTTCAAAGAGAAAAACTAAAGTTCCTTAGGCAAGCCCGTGGATTTGCTGGCTATGGAATTTCCTGCAATGAAAATCGATACTAGCCTGGGGACACTCGGTGCACGTCGCCCTGATGAACGACGGAACACGCTACGCATATTCTCGAAAGCCGACAGTATTTTACCAACAATGCTGAGCTACGTGCGTTTTAATGTAGATCACGTTCGGCATATGAGCACATGTACTTCGTTTGCAGAGACTTTCGCACATGTAGTCAACTCGACACTCGCTCACGCGCAGGTGGAATTAATTCTGTCTTTGAAAACTCTTTGAAAGCAGAGTCGATTCATTGAGGAATATGCTGACTAAACTTTATGAAATCCAGAATTTCTATATAAATCCAAAGTAGAACTTTGAAAATTCTCTGTACGATATTCAAAACTTCCTCTTTTATATGCTACGTTAAATTTAAGTTTATAGTAACCTTCGATTTTTTAAAATTTATTCTTGACCTATTTTATATCCTTTTAATTACAGTTGATTTTACGTAGTGCACACAATCCGACCTACGTAAATTTACATACTTTTCATGTGTGTCTACACTAAAAGTTATCTGATGGATATCGAAAAAGTTCCCTAAAAAACACTTGAATATCAACTCTCTTTCAAAGCAAAGAAAAGAGAAATTGTACCTTTGTGATATACATATAAGAATTTGCATTTTTCTGAAATTAGCTGATAAAAAATATCCAAGATATGAAAAATTAGAACCAACTGGGACTATAGGCGCAACTAATACATTCTTTAAATCTGTGTAAAGGTACTGGCGCCGGATGTCCACCATTTCAAATATCGCCGAACTTAGGGTGATTGCAGGAGAAAACTTACTTTGATAGTTTGTAAGAACGTTCCTCGCATCCCGTGAGCGCTTTACGCGACAATAACTTCGAGTTCGGATAGAAAAATTCTGTTGGAAATAAAAACCAGGACTTGGTCTGCCGGTTAGCGACTCTCGAGTTTGAAAGTGAGAGAAACTTGCGGGATTCCATTTTTTTTTACTTTATTAATTTATTTGTAACTGAAAAGCGATTAATCCAGCAAAATGGTATATAATCTATTTACTGAAATCAATATTCCACTGAAGTTACCCATTTAAATTTTTTGTTATCACGTATACCATTTGACGTTTTTATTTAAGTGATTTATTGTTCCTAAAAAAATACAAGGAGCTTCTCCGACGTTGAATTGTGGAACTACTGAATTCAAAAGAATGAATTAAGTTTTATGCGCGTTTAGGGAAATGGAAATACAACTTACCGCATTTGTAAAGCTCGGATAAAGTCGCGCTTGGCGCCAGTAAACTCCAATTCAGAAAGGACTTTCGTTCATTCTATGCGTTGATAGAGACGAGGCAAATCGTGCGAAGAAAACTGGAACTTCTGAAACAGGAGCAATCTTTTGAAATTACGTTAAATTAGATTGATACACGTAAACTATAGCAAATGTTTACTTTTATTATCTGTATACTAATATTTTCTAAAGTTATTTTACAATATTATCCAATTTCACAGTAAAATCCACCGCAATTTCACGATTATAACTCTCAAAGTATAAATTATCTTTAGATATTGACTTTAATTATCTCGAAACAGACAAGCTGCTGGTTAGCTATGCCAATTTTCATGATCCTGATGTTCATCCGATATAATGTGAATATTAATGTGCTTGAATGAAGCTCACAGCGCTGTTATAATGCATAACAATAACGCAACTAAAATCCGTAAAATTAACTGGACTAAGTGTTATGCGGCCAGCTAAAGTCAAATTTTGATTTGCCTACCGTTATATTAAAACAATATATGTAAATTGCACGAATTCACGTGTTATTTTACTGGAAAGAGTGTAAATAGTATCAATCCCTGTGGATTCACCCCATCAAACACGATACTTGGTCAGCTATAATTCGATAGAAATTGATACCTTGACCGAAAATTGGTTCATATTACCGTTTAATTAACATCATTATATTTTAATCGATAAAGTATATTCGGGTACGTTTATAGTGTAATTTACATAAACGTACTTATACCTCTCCAATTTTCAAATTAATAACATTATTTTTTATATTTACAAACAAAGAAATAACTCCTTATATATGTATTTTATAAATTTTGAGAGGAAATTATAGTAAAAACAATTTTGTATTTATTTTCAATGAATAATGCAGATTCAACGTGAGAATGCAAATTTTATGGTAATAAATAGCGCCTACGTGTAAGAAAGGAGGCTCTGCAATCTCTGCATTCATCATGTTATAATCGCAGTACTTTCAGGAAGGCCGTTATAAAGTTCCGCACATCGATTCAAATTGATTTGTACCCAGTGAAAGAAATAAAGTAGAGAAAGTCTATCGCGAATATCCTCCACGGGGACAAAAGGCAGGGGAAGGAAGAGGCCAAAAGATTTGGACTTGAGATGAAATACTATCCCATTGACTATAGGTATAAAGCACTTGGCTACGGCGTTCGATGGACCGGAAATGTGCCAGCTTCTTTTCCTTCCGTATCATTGGATGCCCTATTCAACCTTGTTCTGCTAGGATCAGTCAGAGTGATACATATAAAAAAATACTGTAGATAGCTTTGCTTTCTTTTTCTTCAGCCTTATTGACAACAATTATCCTCGAAAAATTTTTATCCAAGAATTCTCTCCGATTTGCCAAGAAATGGAGTTCTTCGCTTTTATGTTTTTAGAAAACTTAGAGAAATAAACAAATATTTTATCAGAGTTCAGAAGATGAATTCAGATACAATTCAGATAAAATCTCTTATTGTTCCAGTTCTAATTCACAGATAATTTCAATCAATTCATTGCCAGTTTAAAGTTGTAGCAATTGTCACCTAAATGATTAATCTTGTATATAAATAGTGGAATAAATGAACACTCTGGTGAGTTAGGGCGATCGAATATATTCAGCGATCAGAATAAAAGGCTTTTGCAAACAATTGCAACTGTTTGTCAATGTTAAATTGCACAGTGTCCACAGCTCACGCAAAGTGAAAAGAGAATGAGAAGTGTTGAAATATATTACGTGGACGGAGCCGTTGACCAATTTCACTTGAAATAATTTGATGCGCACAAAGTTCGGGAATATCGCGTAATCGAATATCCTTCCTGGCGCCGGCGCCAAATTACTTTACTCTCGTCAAGTCCATAACGGGTGACGCAACACAAAGCACTTCGATGTACTTAATTACAACATCATCCTAATAAATAGTGTAATCAACATTGAGGTAATGTAACGTGCAACATCCAAAATCGATACGACTAAGGTGGGTCTCCACTAGACCAACTTTACCTTGGAACTGCAATCAAGCTGACTAATGATTAGAGACGATTAGGTGGAATTGGTTAGCTATTCTCCACCACGAACCAATCTTACACCTAAATCTATACATTGATAAACCAGGAAATGAATAGGATAATGGGTACAATGCTTGGCCATCTCCTAATGATCAGCCATTTGCCTTAAATATATACGTAATTAAGAAAATTCACAAATACAACTTTTAATAAATGGTGTAAGATTGTTCTCAACACATTCAATCAGCCAAAGGTCAATCATTGTCAAAGGTAGCCAAACACTGTATCACTATATCTATATAATAATAATCCGATACTTTCGCCAGAATTTTTTTTTATTAATTTTCCTGTCACCTGTCCCGAATAGACTAGAAGACTATAATGTTTTGTTGTTCTCAAGTGTCATATTTCCATTCTTAGGAAGCTATTATAAGCAGTCCATAAAAGCAGGAAAATTACGAAATTCGACATTCGAAAATCGGTGATTCCAGAAAAACTGATAAAATAATCAGAAGATGGTCAAACAGAAATTTCGAATACTTTTAACCAGAATTGATAGTAAAGGGCATATTTAACATTATTTTTTGGTGAGAAAAATCAAAATTCTCGTTATTCTAACCAGAACTTTTTGTGAGTCAGGTAGATCCTATCCTGAACATCCATATTTCTTATAATATTTTCTGATGAATAAATAATTAAATAATTCTCAGATGGCGGACACAGTACAACTTAGTTTTTTCATGAATAACATATTCATTCACTTGCCACTTATTTATAGCAGAATACTGTTTAAAGTTAGTCGCGATGAAGTTCTTCGTAAAAGACGAGTGAGCGGAAGAGATCGTAAAATGTATCATAAAAATTCATGCTATAACGCGCATACGACTCTATCAGAGCTCGTAGTTTGCACTAGTGCATTATATGTAGTAGTGCTTCTGAATTTCATCATATCCTAAGCTATGTAATAAAAAAAACTCTTTTATGATCAGTAGAATGTCATTTAACAAAAAGTATACAGGATTTTATATTTGAAAGATATCAGACAAGTACAGAAAAATAAAAGCGATAACATACTTTAAGTGCAACGGAAATTAAAAGAAAGTTCTTATTGTTTCGAAAAATATTTCCTTCTCTCCTTATTTTATTTTCTAATTATTTTTCTATTTCAAAAATTCGAATTTTTTTAAGAATTTATACATAGTTGAGGAACGTACAAAGCATGCAAGGCATAAGGAACATTAAGGAAGGAGAATGTGCCCACCACGAAATAGAAACCAGAACGACCTAATTGAATTTTCTCGTTCACGGGCAAAGATGGTAAGAGAAACGAAACTTTGTCTGCGTTGACTTCGAGAAAATTCTTGTTTTTGTTTCCAGTATCAAGATTGTTTGCTTTGTGCTGTTAGAAAGTCCATTAGTCGAAGTATAAGTTCAAGCTGCGATTGAATTTTGCTGACTTTTTTTAAGGCTAGACCAAAAAAAAAAAAAAAAAAACCTAATAAAGACCTAATAAATTTCGTGTATGTCGATCTTAACCCTTTTTTGTAATAGTAGATGTCGTTAGAAGTAAATCGATTTTACTGAAGTGGAATCGCATATTTCTAAAAATGAGAAGGATTGTGTGAAAAATATAGAACAATTTAAATTTTCTTTTAAAGCATTTATAGATAATAAATCAATAAGAGCTTTCGAAATAAAATTCTCACCGTGAATTTAGTGCTTTTTGCAGCGAAAAAATCCCTCCAATTTCCCAATGCAGCATATCACCATTTTCCTTGTAATTCCAAATTGGATGCTATCACACGAAGCTTTGGAGTACGATTCAGCACAATTTGATCTCTGGAACGAAAACAATTTCCACGTCAAAATGCGCTTCTGTTTTCTATCTTTTTACCAAATGATTCGGATACCTGTATTTCCGAAACACCTTCCTAAAAATTGGAGGTAATTTACCTTTAGGTGAGTAAGCGAAAAAAATTCGAAAAATGCAACGGAATATTTATTAAAAAATTTTATTACTGTAAAATTGCAATCAAAAAATTTTTCGCACATTGAAAATTAGTAAATCAAACAAATATTCAAGCTCAGATTAAATTAAGTCCTTTTTTATTCTGAATATAGATCTACTGTGCATCACTCACATACATAGATGGATGAAATAGAAACTCATGCTCGATTAGGTATTGTATGGATCACTAATTAATTACGGTCCGCCGGATTAATTCATTGCTGATCATTCATTTGCTAATTAGCCATTGAATTGGTTAACTTTATGCCTTCCACATAAATATATATTATGCAGACATATTGAGCAAGGATTAATTCCACTGAATCAATAGAACGGCCATAATTTATAGAAGAGATATAAATAATCTAAAGCAATATAAACATACATATTTTATAATTAATTAATCAATTTATAGGCATTTGCTTTCAATCGATAAACTTTAGATGAAATTCGCTGATGTGTTTGCTTCTAGTAAATATTTCATAATAGCATTATTAGGTTGGAAATTCTACGTGCAAGCAAAACAGCCCAGATTATTATGAGTTTGATATATCTGCAATATTATGGTAACTAGGCCATTAACTTATCATAAATAATTTAATCATAAAAAAATACATAAAAATGTTTCTCGGAGAAATTTAATATTACCAATTTTATATCTGTTTCCACAATAGTGTGAAAGTGTGTCCGTGTAAAAGGATCGAGCGTGCCGACGATTCACAAGATCGAACCTGTGGTTCTGGTTCGGTGATTTAAACACGGAGAATATTGTTTTTGAGAATGGATGGCCGTTGGCCCATTAATGCATCATTTCTTGGAGGAACGCCCGGTTGGATTCTAGATCACGCGCGGAATTTCAGACAATTTGCTGATATGATATCTCCCTCTGTATCCACATTGTGTTACAGACATTCTAGAATTAATAACATTCAGCAACAATTCGATTATTCCAAAAAATTACGGTATCGTCACCTTCCTTCCCCTCATAAGATTTTTTTTACGTATTTCCTGCATGCCTTATGTATTTTTCTTACGGGATGATTTATTTGCTGTATAAATGAGGGCCAATGTCCCACCGCGTCGCGCCACCGTGATTCATTGAGGCATTGCATCGAGTGCCATATCACGTGATTCACTTTCGGGCCGGATAAAAGCTCGATGTAGTCCACTATTTCAGCCAGTTTATATCTGGTTTCTGACTTGAAGGATTTACCATCCAAAGAAAAATTGAAGATTCGATAAGGAATGTACAACTGAGAAGCATCGATCCATTCGCGACCACTTTATGGAATGTCATATATTTTTTAAAATATTTCTTGGGAATGGCAATTGATTTACAAAATCTAATCCATCGCAGAGTCACTGCTTATTGTTATGAAGTATGTGGAAAATTCTTTAGAACCTTTATAATTGAAGTGCTTGTTATTTTTTGGTCTTGAATAGGATGACTGTTATTTTTTTAAATTTCAAATATCGAGCTTTTATCCTAAAAAGAGATATAGAATGATCAAAGGAATTTTTTTTTAAATTCTGAATATGAGAGTTTATCAGATACAATTTTCAAGTAAAGCCGCGCACGAAAACTCTTTTCGAGAGTACAGCAGATTTAAAGTTCATGTCTCTTTGAAATTTCAACACCCACTCTCCTAAAATTTTATGATTCGCTATATACACGCGGACAGAAAGTTCCGATTCACATTACATTCGAGAGAAAACGAGTCATACGGATTTCTGTCTCGAGGAAAGTTATCAAGTAAATTTGCCCTCAACGTGCTCCATCCTTCCAAGTTCACATTCCTCTCCAAATAGTAGGCACCCGCCTCTAGTCCTCGAAATTGAGCCTGGTTCGGTGCCGAAGTTCGGGGAAAAGTGTACAATTTGCAGAAATGCGGGGCACACACTCGAAAAGATTACCAAGGGATTGGAAAGGGAATCAAACGAAGAAAATCAATATTACTGAGGAAATAGGATCTCAGGTAGGAGGGAAAGCCGCGCCATCTAAAAATATTGATACTTTAACTAAGGAGAAAAGTTTGGTCGCTCCTCCCACAATACTTGGCATCTGCGGCGACTGTTATTGAAGGGTCTCCAATTTTATCAGAATTCCAAAAAAAAAATCTATATAAATACATGTATCAAATATATCACGCGGCACATTAACTCGTATTAGTCTCGAAACTTTCTTTCCTCGTCGAAATAAATTGAGAATCGCGTCAGGCGTCTGCAAAGATTATCGCTTATCGGCGAGAGCTTAATGTAACTCCTAGCATTAATCACATTCCTCTGATCGCTTTGAAATCCTTCGAAATGAAAAAAATCACTTCACGACCTACTATCTCGTAATCTCTTTTGATTTTATCCCGATACTTGGAGATTTCGAGCCACTTCGCAGAAACGATTACAGTTACAAAAAAAAAAAGCTCTTAAAGTGAGGGACAAATACTCACAAGAGACATTTCCGTAAATACCTACGTAGATAATCCGGATTTTATTTTTATCAAATAAAAAGTCTCATAGTGGAATTTTTACGATTGTCTCATTTTTCAAATTAGATAAATCTTGAATGAAGAGGATGTAGAAAATCGTAAACAGAAGAGTTCATCGCTCACATAGAATATTTAATCCTCAAACATCCTGTGCAAGGTTGAATTCTTCCAAACAATTTCCACCCGACAAAATACCTATCTCTAAAGAAAGTTCCTTGGCTCGCGATACGAGTCTGAAGTAAACCAATTAACAGTTCCAAGTTCGGAGAAATCTAGAACTTAGCTCGCTATTTTCACAGCTTCTTCTGCCAAATTGTAAGCCTGCAAGGAAACAAAAATACGTGGCGTTGGAAGGTTCGAACGCGACTTCCGGGCGGCTGCAACAATGCCGGGTAATAATTCGAAAGCTCGCAAACAAATTACAGCACACGCAGACAAAGACAGCAAATCCATAATGTTTTAGTGGCGGCAGATTGTTCTCGGGAATTGCTTCAACTGTCCATTAAAGATTAAAACTAATCTTGAAATCAATTTTTATTAAAAAATATGTATTCAAAAATATTATAAGAACATCCATCACTTTGTAATTAACAGTTAAAGTTTGTAATATTATTTGTTACGGAATTGAGGATAGCTTAAAAGCTGGAAAAACACTGCAATATAAATTAAAAAACTTTAAAGGAACAATAAAATTGAATCCCACATCTAACACAGCTGCATACTCCACGGTTCATTAAATCAGCTCATGCAATTTTCAGAAGATCAAAGTTGATATGAACAAAAATTAAACATTTCGAGTGCACACAACTTGAAATTGGAAAAGCTTCAATAAAGTACCCTTCAACTTCACGTTATGTACGATAGCCGCTGCCTTTAATTTATTTTATATGCAAAATTATAGACAAGTGAAATTGAGATCCATCGATATTGTTTTTTTTTTATTCACACAGTAATCCCACTATATTCCTACTCAGTTTTCTGCCTTTTTTTTCAGCGGGATATCCATCAATCAAACTGAAAAGCTTTTCACGTCAAGTATGTTTATTAAAATAATAAAAAGTTGTTCGATTACGCTCGCTATGCATGAAAATTTGTCACTTATGATTGGAAGGAAGGAATATTTATAGCTATGTGGACGAGTGCCGCAAACCCGATTTGGAATACGATCTGCTTCGAACTTTTTAAGTTAGGTGCAAATTTTCTTGAAGAAACTTCCAACGATGAAAAATGCGTAGGAATATCGAACCAATTTTTTATCAGTCATGCCCTTCGAGGCCACATGAATAATGCAATGAATCTAGTTTAAAAAAGGTTGCATCATTTGCAAATGTCGAAACTAGGTACAAAGTAGAAAATAAAAAATGGAATAAAACTGTTGAATCTTTTTTATTTATAAATATCATAAGACACGCACCATTATTAAAATTCGTACAACTTCCGATTTAAAAAAATTAATTGATAGATTATACATCTTTAGAAGATCACCCTTAAATAACTAAAGTCGATATCTCGATATTTTATTTTTATTTTTATCGATTGCTTTTCATTTTATTCAGGAAAGCATTTCATGTTAAGCTATAGGAACGGTGCAGCGATGAAGATAATGCGATCAGTAGGTAAATTTGTAAAGGATATTGATTGAGCAGGAGACTAAGGATGAAGCTGGATCCTTACTGTTGTTTCTCTGGAGGTGAATTGAATAAAAAAAGTATCTGTAGCTTCTTGATGAGAATAATACAAACAAAAAATGTTTAATTCTTTTTTGATCGAAGTTGATTGTGAACTTTAATTTATACAGAGTAAGTATCCGATTTATTACAAAATATATTTTATTATTACATAAAAAATAAGAATCTGTATATATAATTAATTAAGTTTCCGAATTTGATTCGGAAGTGTTAATCGTCGAAGCACGATTTTATTAAAACTGTTAATTTCTTGAACAGTTTCAATTAGTTGACATTCATTGAAGGGTAAAAAGATTTCTGTGAGATATCAACCATGAATATTAATGTGACCGTCGCAATCTAAAGAGGACCCATTAAAAACTCTTGCACGGTAAATGAACGAAAACGAGCGCGAAGAAACTTTAGACCTCGCAAATATTGGCTAACAGGAAGCAGGTAGGTATAATGTCGTAGATAATCGTGGCGTTAGTCAGCGAATACGGAAAGTAATTTTGGAGGGAAAATTTCCGGGTTTCCTCGAGAGGGTTCATCATGATTTCTTTAACGGTTGTAAAACTGTCGCGCTAGCTCCTCTTTAAGCGAAATCCTAATGAAGGAGGTGACTTGGTCCTTGTTAACGAGGACAACAGAATAAATTTTCAATCCTTCATTTATAATTCGAGATTTTCACACAGAATTTTCAAAGACCGCCTAAGTACATAACATCGTAATTGAAACTAAAATTCTGCAGAATACACATTATTCTGCAAACTTCATTAAGTTGAATGCTTATGTATCTATAGGACCTAAAAAAAATATGAAAAATTGATAAAGAGGTGTTATTTTTAGAGAAGTTAGTGCCAAGACTGTTTATTTTACTGTCTGTGAAATTGGATGTAAACTTGTTTATTATAAATAGCTCAAAGGAAGAAAATCAATATTTTTTATGACTTTTTTGTGACATACCCCATTACGATTTGCATATATAAATTATTGCTCTTAACATTGCATTCACTGTTCAGTTGTTATGAGAGTATGATGCCGACTATCGAACAGTAGGGAAGAATTTATGTTGGTGTTACGTACCGTGTAAATTCAGAGTCAAATTTAACGAGCCGTTTAGATTTTCTTTAAATGCCTTTATGAACGGTGAGAATAGCAAATTTAATATGTTTACTGACTCTGTAAAATTGTTGATGAAAATAAATACAATATTCTGTTTCTACGAAATCATTACTTGTCAATTTTTATTAACTCGTAAACATAAAAAGAGCATTAATGTTCCCTTTATAATGGGAAAATAAAATATTGCTCATAAAATGTCAAATACATAAAAAAAAGTAAATGAAATTAGTAATCTTTATTTTGAAAAGTCACTTCATTATTCTCTAATAAAGATAAACTCAGTGTTTTCAGTATCAAATTTACATAATTAATAATATTATGACTCTGTCTGACCAAAATAAACCTTTTCTACTTAAACGTCACCCTAGAAAGGAACAATTATCACTTACTATTTCTACAAACTGTTTTATTTTAATTTGAGACTTTCATCTAATAAGTTACAATAATCAATAATTCATATAATTATAATTCAAAATAAAATCAAAATAATAAAAAAATCAATCAAAAGAAAAATTTTTTCACATAATTTTGAAAGTAAAAATTTGCCTGACTAAAACCTTTTTCTCTACTGAAATATTATTGTTGAGTCTTCAATGTCTTCATATACTCAGAATTGCTATCTTATTTTTCTAATTTAGGATTTCTAACTAAACGAATAAATCAAAATGGAAAGGGTATTGAATTTCTTTTCGCAAAATGGGTTTTGTTCTGAAGAGACGGAATAAGGTTTCGTGGAGAGACGATCCAGTTGGTTCATGAATACGGTTTCCGTGGTCATTTGACTCTTCGTCTTGGTCTCTATTCTCGATTCTTTTTCCATCTTCCTATTTCTACGTCCGCCACGTTCGTGCCGACCACACTTTATCATCTTGCAATTATTTCTCGAACTCGCCCGTTACTCCATCTTCTCGTCTCTCAACCTATCGCGGCCTTCTATAAAATATACTTTTGTAGGCGGTGCGGCAGCGTTGGCCGGTTATTTATTTTTCCAGTAACTGTAATTTTTCAAACAGTGCCCGTGGATAAATGTGCCAGGCTGGTTTTGACGTGCTGAAAAATACGATGTTGGAGGCGGCATTTCTCCGAGTCTCGCTGAGGTAAGAGGAACAAGAATTGTAACTTATAGAATTGATTCCCTTCTTGTTGCAGGAAGTCTTTGCCATTCTATCCCTAGTTCACACCTAATTCTGTATAGTGGCTGGTCAATCTCAAAAACTAGGTCACCACGAAACCACGGACTTTATCACAATTTACGTGCTTTTAAATTATAAAATTATCTTAGCTACCTTTTCTGTTGACCTTATTCAAGTCTAATAAAAACAATGGTTCTTCAGATTAAGCGTAATTTATTGCACTCGTAACAAAATAGGCGTATTCAAATTAAATATTTTCCTTCACCTTATAAAAATATAATCTCATCGTCTCAAACCTTTCTTTGTCGTTTCTAATTTTCTTCGAGGTAAGATTTATAAGATAATAAGACGTAAAATTTGCCTTCATTATTTCTCGTAGTAATATTGTTTCTTTATTAAAAAAAGCAGTTTATCCGTGCTTTATTCTGAAAACAAAAAAGTTTCATTCCGCTGAGAAGATTGTTTTTTAATAGACCACAAAATAGGCCTTATTGGTATTTTTTCCTTAATAATATCTATAATCAAGAATTTCAAATTCTTATCATATAAGAAATTCCTTATTTTTCAGGAAATAAGTATAGCTGATAAAATTACAAAAAAAATATTTATTTTTTCACCATCAATCTACTCACCAAACTTGATGAAAATGTTACCTTGGTAGCGTGAGGTAAGATAGATTTGGAAAAGGAAAAGAAACGATTTGTTTCGCCATTTATTACATCCTGACAGAAAGTCTAGATAAAATTGTACGAGAAAAAAAATGTGTACCGACCAATGTAGCCATTTATAAAAGTCTTAAAAGAATGATATATAATACGTTATAATACTCTAAACGTATAGTTTAATAAACCAATAATAAATCAGATTCTCGCCGTAAAATACAAATTCCCTCCTATAGAGAAGAATGGCGATTGTTATTTTTAAATAAAATTATTTGATAAATATTTTTTAACTTTACTTTCTAGGCTGATGATGAGATAAGAAAATATTTGAAAGATTGCACATGAATAGACATTTTTCACAGTATACAAGAAGAGCTTGAAGTGTACTTATAGGAGAATATTGTTTAACCGAGTTCTTGCAGAATTGATCGATGATCTTCGAAAGCTTCGAGGTCAGTTTCGAATCTAGAGTGCTTAAGAAGAGCTCCCTCGAGTTGGCGGCAATACTGATACGGCACGTAAGCTTCTCGAACGAGTAAGGCTGGACTTAAGGAGCAAAACGTGTGCTTAGCCCATGAAATACTTGTTGATAAACGTTTCACTATTATGCCTGTAGTATATGAGTATTTTATCGATCCCTGTACAGGCTCGACTATAAAAAACCTATTTTAGAGAGGACTTAATTCTTGTTAATAAAGTATACAAATATCGACTGCAAAATATGTTCCCAATATTAAATAAAATATCCCGGTATAAAAAATATAAACAATACTTTCGAAAATACATAAATCGATTATGCTAGAATAGATTATAAAAGATTGTTCATTATTCATCTGCATTCGTAAAAAATAGTTTCATAATTCATATAAAACTTCTCTCACTCGATGCATTTACCACTATTTTGTGCAGAATTTTGAGTAATTGCCCCAGTAACCGGATATACATATAGGGCAGCAATCCTTCTTTCTTTGCTAAGAATCCTGTGCGAAAAGAAATTAGTTTCTGAGGTGTAGAGGTTGAGTTGAGTTCTGAGAACTCTTAATGAATGTTTACTTCCTCCAGAAAAAGAATGAATCTCCGTATTCTGCGCTTTTAATGAGATATTTTCGCATCAAGTGATCAGCTTTTATTTCAAGTAAATTCTGTGAATGGTATTTAGAACAAAGTATAATTACATTTGTCACTCATTTATGAGAAATGATCGATTTCAACTGATTTTATCTAATTATCTAGAATTGGAATTAACTTAAATCTTATTTTCATTAAATTATAGTTTAAATTGGAGTGAATTTTAATACTCCTGTATAATGAGATTATAAAAATTCTGCATGGAGTCATCGTTTTATATAATCCCGGAAATTTCAACTGCACTCGAGAGTTTTCAGTTGTCTCTCATTAAATTTATTCATATACAGGTTTACATGGGTTCAATGTGCCATGAATAATACAGAGAATTCTGAACGTCATAAACATTTAATTCACCTGTCAGAATATTATTTTTTCAACAATGTTTGATTTCAATTTTCAATGTTCGTTTTAAACCTAGGAGAGCAGGATTTAAAAACCTGACTCAATATTTGTAGTTTTCAATATTTTACGAAGCTTAGTAAAAAATAAATTCTCTTCCATTCTTTTAAACTAGGAAATTCGTAACCATTAACTTCGATAAATAAACAACAACCCGTAAACGAGAATTGTTCCATGATTTCAAAATAGTCTCTCTAGAGAGGATCAATTGTATGGAAGCAGAGCATTAAATTTTCAACGGAACGCATCCATTTGATAATGCAAAATCTTTTCGATTTATTTCTACGGGGTGTTTAATATACAGAACACCAAAATTTTTTTGGGTTTGATATTTTATGACAAATTATTGCGAGATAGTTATGATTTCAGGGTAATAATTACCCCTTATGGGTAATAATTGACTTTCTTGTATTATTGAATTTACATTATATTCTCAAACACGGATGTACACTTCAAATATTAGAAACTTGGCACACAATTATCTACTCCTGTTTGCTCATCCTCTAATAGAAGCAAACACTAGTATTTGAACGATGATGTTCTGAAGCGCATAATCTTGCAAGAGACTACATGTATATTCAATCAACCGTAGGTTTCACGGTACGCTTCAACGACGATATTCAGATGCGTATAATGTACTAACAATAATATCAACATTGTCATTGTTAATCTATTTAGGTCAAATTCACTATAAACAAAGATAAGGTCAATTTTTTGATAAGGAGATTTTTATAGAGCTACGACTCTTCCTCATACAGAAACTATTGATACTTCAAGAAAATCTCTTTAAAGAGCTCGTAAAACTGAAGTTAAAACTAATACATGTTCCATTAAATTCGAGTTCCATGGAACATTGCGGGACAGGTTGTCCTTTATGAAGTATCCACTAAATAAACTTGTTGTCTATAAAACTGGAGGAATTTAATACTGTATTTTAAGGTAAGCTATGTGTCGGTAGGATGGTCTAGCAAATCGCATATTGCATATCCTACCTCAAAAAAATCAAACTTTATGGCTCGTATAAACCCGTACTTTTAAGCTTGTTCTCGATTCCAATGGTTTAACTTTAATTAGTCGTTAGATGTGTCACGAATCGTATCCGATAGTAATATTTTCGTGGTATGGTTTTCTAAGGATCAAAGGGATTGTTGTTAAAAGAACCGCATAGAGTTTGCACCTCTTTGTTTCATGAAAGTTACTTCTTTCAAGAAATTCTACGACGGTGAAAGGACTTTAAAAGCTCTTCTCTAGATCCGATCATGAGAGTTGAAACTTTTTTTTTACATGCTTTCCAACTAGGGATGGTCGATTCTTTGTAAAGAGTCGATTCTTCAGTTGATCTAAGACACATACAACATTGGCAATAGCGTGCTTTTCCGTTCTCGTCACCTTTCCTCCATTTTATTTCAATTAAAAGGAAGTGAAGCAACAACTTAATCTTCAGGGAAAAGAATCAATTCTCAAAAGAATCAAGTAGTAGAAAATCGATTTACAAGATCAATCTTTTTGCCGTATAAGATCGATCTTCAAAGAATCGAATCAGAATCGAACTATACTTACAACTTTCCTAAAGGAACTATCAAAGTTCAGAATCAGGTTCAGAAAATAAGTGTAATCTTTTTGTTATTATTGTTTCAAATCTAATTGAAATATTATTATCCAAATATAAATGGAGAAATTCGACAGTTTTACCTAATTTTTTAGTATTTTATGATAAGCTATCATAACTTGAATAAAAATATATTTTTTAACAAATGTTTTGCAAAAACCCGGAATCGACAGCGTGTATACTGAAAAAAAATGCTGCGACAGGCGTAACAATTAAATGGATGTTGCTGGTTCGTGTCAATGTGTCCCTACATCTGATGGCGTGGCCGTTTTCGAGCAACGAGCAACGAGCGTAGGTAATAATTGTGTTCCGCCATAAACACGCAGTAAAATATCGTGCATCGTGGCCAAAAGCTTGTCAAGAGTGAAGGGAGCAGTACGTGAGGTAATGGGTCGAGTAATAAAATGCTGGGGTGTAAGGAAGGATGTTAATGTTAGTGCTAGTGGAACACAAGGGAGTGACTTTGGACTCTTGTCGAAGGGATGAAAGTGAGAGACTCTAGCAGAGCCAGCAACATATACGAACATATATATAAATTGCTTTACAGAAACAGTAGAACATTCTCCGGAACGTTACATGTACCTTATAAGTAAACCAATATACAGGATGCTCACGATTTTCTCGTAAAATATTATATCGCTACGTGTCGTTTGAAACTATGGAACACCTTTCACCCCTCTAATATTGTCTCGTCCTGTCCTCTCCTTCGCTTTTTCTCCCAAGAATCTATCTACAAAACAGGACAGAACACTTGGCAATTTTCGACATGATCAGGATATCCAGAGTTTTACACAAGAATTATTTTCACAGAAGTAAGCAGAAAATTTTGCAATGTAGCAATAATAGAGGGAAAGAATCGAGAAAAGTATGTTAAAATTCAGAGGGTATCTTCATTTTCGATGATTGATTTGTGCCGGTAAAAGTAGAATAATAATATCGGAATTTTTCAATGCAGACTGATTCGAGTTAAACTACATTTGGTATTTTCGGTTGAGGATGCCTGATCGAATTTCTCCTAAAATTAGAGTTTCCCAACAAGTGCGGGAAAAGAAAAAAGGTAAAAAGAAGCCTGAGCGGAGGGAATTTGCAAATGAGTTTGTTGGCATTTGGAACGATTTATGCGTACCTTCGTTCTCCTTTTTAAGCCACAATCCAATTCGAAGGTATTGGAAACTTTACCAGTGGATTCTACTTTTCTAAAACAGATTACACAACAACTCGACGGTACTTTCCTTGAGCTTATTTTTATCTATACCTATAATTTTATTCGATGGAGCCAGTTTTTTGTATACCAATCTTAAATGCAACTAATTGTCTTTCTCTTCAGAAAGTTTCATAAATTGCTAATGGTAACGAGTTAGGAATGAACACTTCGTTAGAAATACTTTACAGTTGCGAATCCAGTTTGTGTGAATGTCTGTCGACATGGCGAGAAGGTTACAGTGAAAATAGTTGGTGGGAAGGCAAGGGTGTTAGGAATGGTTGACCCGGGGTTTCCGTTCGCGACAGGGTTACGGGACCCTTCTATTCACGAGCTACTCGTAAACCTCAAATTTCCCTCTCGTAAAAGTCCTTACACCTTGCGAATTTCCGCAAGACCTCGCCACTACTGCCTGAAATATTCCTTGCTTCACGGTATTCAACGTATACCTGTAACAATAGACTCCCAGACAATGAAAAAAAAAATAATGCAATAAATTCATTGTTTAAAAGACTTTAACGTTTGTAAATAAAATTAAATATACTTCTTTGAGCATTTAAATGTACATTGAAATTTGTGTAAAATGAATCGTGTAATGAATATGTAATGTCAATTATTAATATACGTTAAATAAAAAATCTATGCCAGCGTCTTCAAAGAACTAATATTCTTTCAACATTATTTTTACTTCCATTAGAATATGAATTTTTCATCAAAAGGATGAGTGCGATTAGCAACTGGAAACAGATTAAGAACATGAGTTATGTACAACTAAGTACTACTCTTGAAAAATTCAAAGCTTTAAAAAGGGACACAAAATTGAAAAGAGCACGGTTTATACTAGTGAAGCGAAGGTATTACAGAGAATCCAAGTATGAATCTTTGTGAATTATATCAGTCAGAGAGGTTTTTAATTCAATAAGGGATATATGGTTCTATTGAATTTCAAGTATTCCAATGAACGTCGTTAAACTGAATCCGTACTTTTAATTTGCGACGAAGAAATTAGTTCACCAAAGAGTGAACTCATACTTCTTTTACCGAGGTAAAAGCCGGAACTGAGTTTAGTATGCACTCACTTTTATGTAATAAGCATATCCGGTGTATTTAAAATTCACTTAGAACGGCAAGGTTCTGAAGCAGACTGAAAAGACATTCATTTCGTAAAATATATAAGTAAATATAGAGCAACACAAGAAATTATTGCGAATGTACTTACAACGATTTACTCAACTCTGGTTGAGGGAATTTTATCGTTTAGTTAATTAAGAAAAAATTGCTAGAAACAATTTTATATCGAGTATAATGTAATATTCATATTAATTCAAAGTTCAACGAAATTCTGTATTATTGTATGTATTCAATCAATTCTCTACTTCCACCATTGCCTGAAATATATATGTATATATTTATAATCGCATTAAGCTTCCTCAGTTTCATAGTATATTGAAGCTTGACGAGGTGTGTTAATCATATCTTAAAACACGTCAGCTCTTTGCTTTGTCAGAATCTTGAAAGATCTGTACCCAAGATCGGATCGAATGGCGAACCTTTAGTATCAGCAATTTTCCTGGTACGAAAAATGTTCGTGTATATGTAAAATATAGAAGTGTGTATTATACAAGAAGTCAGTCGACTTTATCGCCAAGTCAAAGACGAATCGAGCAACATTGCTGAAAACTTGGTGAGGTAAGATGAGCTGCTTTCGATAGTACGGATCTGGCTGTGTGAAGGACTTCAAGATCTTCTTGAAGTACTCGTCATTTTCAAGGAACCTACGATTCAAACTGAATCTCGGTTGATCCCATGGAAAGAGAAAATCGGAAGACGCAATACCACGGAAGATAGATCGTTTCGTTTTATCGGGATGTGAAGAAGAATCGCCTATATTTGAACTGTGCATGTTTCTAGTATTAGACGTATGAGAGAGACATACGTAGACGATTTATTTTTCAATATCAGAAATGCGACAAAGGGTTTGAAAAATAATGTTGAGGCTCATCTTTTAAATTGTAAAGCATACTTCTCTCACACAAAAACATTTTTTAAGCCCCATCCCTTCGCCAAAAGCTAAGAAATAAATTTTAGGCAGTTTTCTTTGTACTGACGTATAGATCTGACTTCTAGAATGGATTTTTTTATGGTGACAAGAAAGAAGAAAGAACAGCTCAAGAAAGGAAGTGGAGTGTCGAAAGAGGAGTCACTGAAAATCCTAGTACTTGACTGAGTTCGGCGCAAATGGAAGTCTGACTTTCCTGTGAGAAGTAACGACATTGCATAAAGTCGAGCCCAGTGCGACTTTCGTATCTATAGATCTATACAGTACAATTGAATGTGCCCACCTCCGATTTCACCGATAAAGTCGATCAGTAAGGTTGAAACGATGTGGCAGACTCTTTGGTGCTTGAAATGGTTCCTTTCACAGCACTAAAAGACAGGTCCTCGATCGAATAAGGGTAGATATGATAGTCTAAACGATAGGTCTACGATTGTTGCACAAACTGTGAATCGTACAGTATATTTAATGTTTCAACTTAAAGATTTTTTCCACATACTGCACTTTAGGGATCGTCCATATTAAAATAGCATTATTACAATGGGAGGAGGGATTTTGAGAAATGTTGCGTAACATCCAGGCATTGAAATCTCCTAAAATTGCCTAAGTGAAAAAAGTGCATTTTGATGTTTAGTAGGTGAGAATTTTTCTACAAATTAGTTAATTATTTAGAAGAATCAAGGGTCTTCTTATAATAATAGTATATAATGTATAAAAGAAATGACTGAGTTGTTTTTATCTTTTATGTTATGATTAGTGCTGCACTACTGAACTCGTTGGTACAATGAAATGTCGTTTTTTTTTATTTAGAGAGCAAACGAGCCATTTCGCTCGATTATACAGGGAGGACGAGGAGGCGTGAATCAGACCTTAAGGGTCCAGACCCTGGAGGATTAGGCAGGAGACTGATCGTTTGGTAAACCTTCGGAGTTGACCCGAGGTAGATCTTGTGGGTAAATTGTCTATACAACATGTGACGACCACAATGATGTTTTACTATAAGAGATTATGCTTTAACGATCTCTATTATTTATCACTCCTTTACATCTCTGCAATCAGTTTAAAAATTGTTTCAATTTTTAGATCTGAAATAGTAATTTCCTTTTTAAACTGCATTTAATTATTTCGTTTATTTTTATATAATATGAAAAGAGTAAATATGCTTTGTAGATTATATGAAATAAATTGAGTTTTCCAAGAAATATAGTTCTATGATTTATTACTGTAGATATGTGCTGAAATTGAACTTTTCTATCGAGAAGGAAATTACTTGCTGATTCATTCCCGGTACACTTAAAGGTAGGAAATCGATACGTTTGGTTACCTCTCCCGGCGGTCCAATTGAATATTATGTGTAATTCCGCCCACACTCACGCTAAGGAAAATTGACCTGTTTTACATTGTAATCAACCCTACTTCACATGTCTAAAAACATCTTACTAAACTTCAACTCATTACCCTAATTCATCCCGAAATTTCCAGAGTTAGAGAGTTGTACAATCACGTTGAAAGGGATGTCGTAATTCAATGAAAAGTTCACTGTTAATTACGATATCTTCAAGTACTTGAATGTAAATTAGAATAAAATAGAATAAAATAGAATAAAATTCTCATTTAGTGGTACCGAAGTGGACCGCCAAAATTTTGGTAATGTTAACATGAAAGTTAAACCACGAGAACGTTCTTTGATTAGAGCGTTGGTAGCTAAATGTTCATTATAATATGTACAGTTAACTTCACTTGTTAGCACTAAGCTGATTTTGAATAGAGTAAATTTCTAATTCAGAATCACATCATCCATATCTACAAAGTTAAATGCCTTTGACAAGGCCTTTGACCTAAAAAATATTAATTAATACTAAAAATTTTCTTATTATTTAATATTTGTATTCAACTTATTTGATTAATGTGTTAAAAATCAAGAAATAAACTTTTCTGATACTTTTTTTCAATGCAGTACATATAGCACTGAAAAAGACCGTTCGTGTTACCTCGAGGGATCAAAGTTTCAGAGCATTTACAGAGACGGGTGAAGGATATGCACGTAAAGTCGCCAACTGGACCCTACGGAAGCGACATCACTTTAACACTTTTAAAGGAATACGTGTTGCTTAAATAACAATTTTCTGCATTTCTGTCAATTTTAAACCATTTCAGAGTTCAAAAATGTAAATAAAAATAAGAAACGGAATTCATGAAAATTGCTTGAAATGAACTGACTAAATTGCTCTTATGGTAAAATATCACATGCAATTAATTAAAACAAAGGCGAATTCACAAATTAACAAATTGGAAAAACGCACTACATTGAAGTGGGTGGAGCGTAAAAATTGCCGGAAAATTAGCTACGTAGTTTATGCAATTCCCCTAATTGTTAATTACTTTGCATTTCTCTTTCAAGAAATATAAATGTATAAATGTATAAATGTATATAAATGTATAAATGTATAAATATATATATAAATGTATAAATGTATAAATGTATAAATGAAAAAGAAAGATTTTTACTAGTCGAGACTCAGCGTCGCTAAGGATTTTTTTGTCATCAACGCTGGTATAAACGTGTTTGATAAAAACGAGGTTCGTTAGCTTCTTTTCTCTACACTACTTGCTTTCATGTCTCTCGTTATGATATAGGATATCTAAAAATTTATGTTTTGCATAAAAGGGGTAAATTTGATATAAATGGTGATACTGCATAAATGTTTAAAGTGAACGAAAGGGTGCACAGGAAAGGGCAATCTTGTAAATCTGCTGTGTCATCTGAAAATTAGGACACGTACTAGATATATCTACATGTACATATATATGCAGGGGAAAAACACAAGGGAGTAGAGAGATGGTGAATGAAGCACTGATTCCCAAGTGAGTGCTTGCAGTTCCTTGCACAAGCCTCCAGTTTGCATTAGTTTGCATACATGAGTGAAAGTTTAAAGTATAAACTTCAGTAATTTCTACAGGCGTCGTTCCTTTTTCTAAATACTTGCTCATTTGAAAGAGGACACGCAAATGATTTGAAGCTTTTAACTTTTAATGCTGTGCAGATTCAAAATTTAAGTATACAGTAATTAATTGTTATGGAATCAGAATGATGCACTTTGTTTTATGAGAGTAGCTGATGTAACATGAGGGCAGAATGTGGAAATGAAGAATCAGTAAAAGGGTTGAAAGATGAGATAAACATATTCGATATCCATAAATCATCTGGCGCACATAACCATGCACGAATTCTGTAAATATATTCCCGGCTCTTTGGCGACGGGGTTGGTGGAGAAGGGGGTGAATGCATTACACTTCACGCGGAGGGTATGCATGGATGTGATTTACGATATAGCAAACTACTTCGAAAGCTTCCCTGAGCATAGACCAACCGCATTAAATTTCTAAACAGGACCAGACCACCACCGAATGGTGCTCCTCTTCAGTCTACTGCTCGAGCTTCAAGCTAGCAGTAAGACCGAGCTTAAGTCTTACAAGAAGTTTATTACTCCAACGCTGCTCTCTATTCCGAGTTTAAAACCAAGAGCCGTTCAATCAATAAAGGGCTAAACCCTGACACTACTCTATCCTTTTACGCAAAATCCGCCCACAAGTCTGTTCCCTGCCACCTCAATGAATATTCTCCACTAGAAAGCTTGATTTATCTTTCAAGAAGAGGAATACATTTGTTAAGAGATTCAATTTTAATAAAAGTTAATAAGGTGCTCTTCAAACTATTTTCATATTCTATTTTACATATTATGCTCTGTCACTTTTTGGTGTAGAATATGGTAAATTGTGTCGCTTATGAGAGTAATGTCTAATTCACTTTGGTAATAGGTGACTTACTAATGACTAATTAAGTAGTCAAATATAAGGCTACTAAATTAATTAGTGAATTTCTCACTAATTCAGATTGAGAGACCAAAGCCGCAAACCCAAATCCTTCAACTGACTACACCTAATGATTACAATTTTTGATTCGTATTCTTTTCTTTTTATACTTCTGACATATATCTTTAAGGCTCAACTCAACATAGAAAATTTGTTACTAAAGACGGGCTTATGTAGTTGTTAGTGCAGTATTTAATGGGTGAGAAGAGGGTTAAGAAACAAGCTTGCAGTGAATTGGGTTAATACGGAAGGGTGTTACCCGAACTAGATCCTCGACCAAGGTGTCAGAGGATAAAGGTTTCTTAAATCACTTAAGTAACCCTGATCCCAATGGAACGAGTCTGAAAAAAGAGTTCAAGAAAAGTATTAAACACTTTATTTCGCGGCCTCTGTGGCTGCTTTGATGTAGTCTTTGATTTGATTTAATTATTCTACTTTCTTTCCAGAGACAACTTTTTACTTATTTGAGAAAATGGAAAAGATGCTATCTTTGTTTCAGATTTAAATAAAATATAAAAAGGCATTTGATTATATTTCTTACAAGAAAAGTTTAAAGACATGACAATAAATATTGAAAAATTGCTGCATTAAAACATGTATTAACTTTACATGGTGAATTTTTGAATTTTCAAGTAGAAAATTTTCTGAAATACCGACTAATTGTAAGAAATACCACAGTAGAAATGCGAAATCGTATAATTAATTAATTCATCTCATTTTTAAAGATTACTGTTTACGTAAACATAATATGTCTGAAGAATATATATACCTAGTGCTATTTTACTGGCATTAAGATCTTTTTTTCGAAGGTAAACGTATCTTTTCGTATGAATCATGTATAGATTCGTGATTGATTACCATTGCCCTTGTGGTTGGCGAGCAAATAAATACATTACGCCAGCTCTTTGGGAAGACTGGTTCTGAGTGAAGTAATTTTACGGAGCATCCCAAGTGGATGTTATTCTTATATCTATTTCTTTCATTGGAATATGTGAAGTATAAGAATATTTTTGTCTCAAAAAGAAGGAAGTTTCTTTTGCAAAATCAGAAATATATGAAGGTTATTGAAAAATCTGTATATTTTAATTGTGAGAAAGAAAATATTTCTGATTCTCTGTATTTTCAGAAAAACCTGAAAAATATTCAGGAACTAGGAAAGAACAGAGAAAAATGAATAATTTTGTTCTCGGAAAAATAAGTTAGGAGAGAATACGCTCGCCGAAGTTTCGGTTTCTTACACGAGTCTATTTTACGACGAGAAAATATTTTACTTTTCAGAGATGAAGGTAGCTCCAAGCCATCGTGAATAAACGTGACTGGAAGTTAACTGAATCGTTCGAAATTTAAATAACATACAAATCAGACCTTTTTTCAGAATTTGCTATTTGTTACTGGAATTTTTGTTTTAAAACTGAAGGCCATCGATAGCTTTATGATTTTAAGTAAAAGTGTGCTGAATATTTCTAAATTAAATTCCGAAAGTTTTAACCATCACTATTTTCAGCTTCGAAATATTTTCAATTTAATTTACGAAAATGCTTTAAATCCTTCAACATCGATTCTGGTTAAATGCGACTATTTCTCTGTTTTATTCATGAAAGAATTGATTTTGAATTCAATGTTAAATTTAAATGTTAAAAAACACAAAATTTAATTTCTGAGATGCATAGTCCATTGCAAAATTATTCTGACAAATAAAATGGCCTAAGTAAATTTGTCGGTAATACATCTCTTTGGACAGTTTGATTAGCGAGTTAGAATTTCTCTGCAGCTGTGTAATGCCAGATAATCAACGAAGCGTGGTCTTCCAATTAACGTTAACGATAGAAGCTTAAATATAAAAATAAAATATGTATAAGTTAAAAAATACATTATAGACGAGGTAGAATATAAAAACTGCGGAAAAGATATTATAATAACCGGAAATTTCCCTAAAAGATATGAAAAATAAGATAGTACATTCAGTATCCGTGAATCGTATAAAAAGCAAAAAGCATAGTCGATTTGAGACCAGTTTGTGACTCAACAAATAGTAAGTTAAAACTCCTATATTCCTGTAAAATTAACTAGCTGTCAGTATTGGTTTTAAATTTCTATGAAATATGAGTCTCGGATGGGATTTTTTTTCTTGTTTCTATAAAGTATTTGATTATAAAAACTTCTAAATGGTTATTTTCTCTAAGTATTATAAAAAAACTGAGAACGCCGGTAATCGTCATTTACCATTCTCGATATTTCTCATCAATGAGAGTAAAAAAGATTGAGTCTCATCGTCCCTGGGAATCCCCTTCCCATTCAGAAATTTGTGACGTGAGAACTCCTACCTAATCTTCATTAGCGTCGCTATGTATTTACTAAGCTAACATTTATCTAATATAGGACGTTAAAGGAGTTTATTTCAGTCTAGAATCAAGAGTGAGTTTAGAATCAAGTGATTGAACATGACATGTATTTTGCAGTAGGTTTAGGTGATTATAAAATTTAATAAAAATTAGTGACAGTGACAAAAAACTCGTTAAAAGTATTCAAGTAAATCGTGAAAGTAAAATAAATATTAAAAATAAAAATAAATTTGAAATATTAAACTACGTGGAAGTAAGAGGTAAATTTGCCATTCATCGGAAAGGCTGGATGAATGGATACTTCATTTTTAAATAGACTTTATTATACATTTCTTCTGCTGCAAATTTCGAGATATTATTAATATTATTATTATTTGTAGACGTAATCAACAGCAGAAGTATTCAATTCTACATGTTTAATCACTTTAAACAATAACTCAGTTAATTCCGTTCAAAATGGAAATGGAAGTCCACAGGGCAAAATAATAAAGCAGAAACAGAGCGTGGAATACAAAGAACATAGCAAATACACTGTCAAACAATTTCTAATCCTAATAGCATTGGTCGCTAATATTATTATATTATGCTATTTTTAAAAACTTGCAAGTTTTGGATATTGTGGGATTACATTAAAGATAGCGTTAGCTCAGCAGCGAAAGAAAAATTCTAAAAAATATGTTGAGAGTGATATGCTGTTAAAGTGACAGGTTTGAAATTGAATTTCATGTAAATTATGATAAAAGAATAATATTGATTGTGTCTACTTTTTATGATGAGACTCACGTTATTGTGGGATATATCATATGTTTTATTATTCAAATTCAATTTCGAAGAACTCAAATATTTTGTAATATGTTTCATTCATCATTCTTTTTTCCCAGACAAGAAACAATTCTGAAACTTAATATATGTGAAAGCATGTTTATTTTGCCCCTCCATGGTACCTTCTCTTTCCAGTTTGTTGTTCTTTGTGTGTCCATGACCATAGATTATGTTTCAAGGCGCACTATAGGATCAGGAGTCGTTCAAGATCTTGGATTCATACGTGATTTGCTGTTGAATTTCATCTTTCATTATTTTATTAAAATGAAATTAGTGCCGCAGTTTAGTGTTCTAAAAGTGTAATTTGTCTGTTCGCAATTGCAGGTTGCAGTGCCACGCAAGTGTAAAATAATCGTTAATCTGGTTCAAAGCTCGAGTCGACAGTTGACAGCGAGTAAGTTGATTCTAAATTATGCAAAATGATTTGCATTTGCGGTTCCGACTCTTCACATCTTCCATACGTAAAAGCAGTCTAGTTACATGCTCTTACGCGCAATCTATGATTTACGACAATATTAACAGTAGCCACGGTCAATTATAAAAACTTTTATACTTCTTTCAATGACCTCTGATATTTCCTCGGATATTTCAGTGACCTAAAGATAAACAATAGTCTTTTCAGAAAACTCTCTAATTCAAAATTAAGCTCGCAATTATTTAGTGTATAATTTCGGAAATTCATATTTTTATTGTTATCCTTTGACATGCTACTTGCGGTACGATGTTTGATTTCGCCTATTATGTAAAATTCTATTATGTACTTTTATAATTAGTCTCGATTCATAATAGCCGTTTCTCTATTTTTGTATGCGGAAGTTCTCACTCAGTTAATTAACATCCATTCCGTTAATTAATCTATATAAAAACGTGCATCATTTACCTGCGGCTGTGCATAAGGAATAATATTTTTCTCTTTATGAACCTTGCATTATATTCAATTTCCTGCAATAACGGTGATACTATTGTTAAAGAGTATTTTTCAAACAATATAGAAGATTTACGCATATGCTCCTCAATGGAGAGAGTTATTTAATACTTTTCAGATTCGCTCATTCTTTGTTAAATAATTATTAAATGATTCAGCAGAAATATGTTTTTCCTTTTAATGCACAAGTTTTTTGCTGATAGCCTTCGCAGGTTTTTCTCTCATCTACTTCCAATTTGTCGTGTCTTTCATGTGTCACAGTGTTCGAAAAATCATCTCCCACGTAGAATATATGCTCGTGTTTCCTTTGAATCCTGATAACGTCATATATAGCTAACCTTTCCAATTACGCGAATGATCGATAGACTCGAAGTAAAATCTTCACAAAGTGCTTATGGACATCGAAACTGGACAAAAAAGCCGCTAAAAGGACAAAAAATTCTTTCATTCATCGTTCTAATTTCATAATATTGTTAGAAGGACGCTATAATTATTATTAAAACTATACATACTATTTCATTATATCTTATGAGATTCAATGTACTAAGAACAGTGTATATGTTATACAAAGTTGCGGTCAAGCCAGTTCAGTCATGGATATGGTTGGAACAAGAGAGACCACTATTTCATTTCTACGATTGCGTTTTACCGAGGGCAGCTGGTGCTTTTTAAAAATTACAGTGTCTCGTACGTTCTAAAAAGGTCGAGCGATAAATTGTTTTAACCCATTCTGCATTTAAAATATATTACTGTATACAACCCTTATATACAGCTTGAAAAAAATACTCTCAAATGAATCGCTTGCCTGCAGGGGCTTCATCCATAAAATGCCAGGCTTAGAGGGTAATGGCTATAATTCACAAGCATTTACAAACCCCGGTGACACGCCACATCGCGCCTTCAAGATTTCATGACTAGGAAAATATCCTTCATTTCTCACGCGATTTTTCAACTTGAAAGTAACTTTTTTTTTATTTTTCTTACTGTTTAACATTACTATTTCATTAATTTTAACTTTGAAGTAAAAAAACTGTGAAGTTTTCTTCAAAGTTTTTTTTCAGTCGCACTTGTAGCTTCATATATAATTAAAAAATGTTTTTACTATCGGAAGAGATAGTATTTTCGCTTTTATTTCTTTTTCTTTTGTTTTAATTCGCATTGAGAAAAGAGAAACAGTCAAGTCTAGGAAAGTGCACTTTTTATTCCCCAGAAGGTTGCAAAGTTACATTGTTCATAGTGCTAGGAGGTTGCAGATCGATGGAGCATTTTCATTTACAACTTTTTTCCTCGACCATGGAGGATGGTGTTCTCGCTAAGGCCCTGGGGTATTTCCCCATTCCACAAGAAGAAGGGAAATACGGTAGATGATAATGTATCGATGCTGCGTGGGCTCATCGAGACGTGAATTGTTTCCCCTTGAAATTATCTAGATTTGGATTGCGACGAAATAAAATTCTCATAAAAACTCACCAAGCACGTGTTCAATACTATTCATCGTTCTGGATGATTCTATTATGAATCGTTCGATGGACCTCGTTTTTGATCTCTTTTTCTATTATTCAATTTACTTAATATATCCAGAATTAACGACTCGATTGAAATAAGGAGGAATCCGAAACCAACCAATTATAGCCCTCTTTATGTCAGGGGAAGATTCGATACGATCAGGGGCGGCGTAGACAGTATGGATGCCATGGATAAATCCATACATAAAAAACTGTCTGGAAGGACAATGATTTTTGTTTCAAAGTATTAAACGAATTTATATATAGAAATCATGTACGAAGGGAAACATTTTCTTTCAAATAAAGAAAAAGATAAGAACAAAAATTATAACGTAAATCCATACATGAAAAAAATGGGCTGCGCCGGTCCTGGATACGACTCGATCAAAGTGAACTTTGATATATTCTTACAATATTATTGTATCACTACAATTAAAAAGAAAATTACTGAAAAACAATAGACTTTAAAATCAATAAATGTTCTCAGGGGGGCAATTTTGTAACTTTTCATTTCCACTTTCTCTTTCACTTTTTTTACCGCCTACAATTTTTCGGTGACGTTTAAAACGTCAAAATTAACATCCACACACAAACACACACAAGGACATTTTTTAAAAACCTCATTTTCGGACTCCTGAGGTCGAATTATGTCGAAAAATGTGGAAAAATTAAAATTCAAAATTTTCATCGATGCAAACATGTTTTTCTTTGACGAGTACAACAAAAATAATATATTTTCATTATGTTCTACATCCTGAAAGAATTTTATTTTGGACACATATTTTATATTATAAATAAAGTAACAAATAATTAAATAAAGTAATGCATCGATTGTTAATTAATCTTCTAATTATGAAAACCTTATTATGTTTCAGGTGGATGCATAGCTACTGAAAAATCTACTTAAAGATCTGAGATTGAAAGAAAAAATGCGTTTTATATTCAGTTTGCCTCTTTTATTTATTCTGTGCTTTTATATCGATTTTGGTTCGTGTCAAGAGGAAATTGATATTGAAAACGTTTACTTTCCCGACCAAATCGAGTACATACAGTTATTGCGGAGATACTGCAAGAGAGGTCTTATCTACTGGCCAGACGGTCGATGTTATAAGGTTGGTGAACAAGGGCCCTGCAACCTTGGAAGAATTCTACAATTTGATAGAAGGTACTTAAAACCTTTTTGCACCGACAGTAGTGCTTTATGAAAGCCAAGTTGATCGTTCCATGGTAAAAGCGTTTCCGACAAACTTGCAAGCTCTCACCCTCTTCCATAACGGATGGCAGCACCATTCACGACTATCAGGTTTCTTCATCCCCTTCAAATACCAATTCTATGTGTACTGTAAAGAGAGAAAATTTTATAATTAAAAATGTAAGAGATGCTTGATACTGATATGTGTAAAAAATGAAAGACGACAAAAATTAAGGGATACGAAGTTGGAACATTTTTAGCCAACCCTTAATAATGTAAGCATTAAGAGAAATAAAGTAATTAAGCATTAATTCTTTATGAGAGTGTCAACTTGATTTATTTGACATAACACTATCATAGATGGTTATTAGATTGTGAGATATTGTGAAATATATAGCATATTATTACATCGATTAACAATTTGTCGCCCTGGCTATAAGTAACTTCATTTCTCCTTAAATAGATTAACCCAACTATCTATTTTATTATGAAGTCTTGAAAATTATCAAGTAATATGGATTACTTGCATTAATATTCATTTAAAGCTCAGATATTAACAGCTTTCAAATGAATCTACAAATTGAGAGTTTGAATTATTATTAACTTTTGTATTGCGCAAGAGAATATGAGAAAAAAATCAATTTGTAGTAAAATTAATACAAATATTTCTAGACGCAGACATTTTTTTCATTTCGGTGTTAGTACTGGAAAAAATATCCTGCCTTCCTATATACATTTACCAGGGGTTTTGCTTAATTGGGGGACTGAAGATCCAAAGAGATCCGGCTTAGCGTTGGAAACTCGATGAGTAAGAAGATACTATCTCAGAGATGTATAAAATGTTCGGATTCAGATCTCCTAGATATTACGAGGATTTACCCTATTGAACATCTCATGTCTCCTTTGTTTAATACATTTCAATATCTGACAGAATAGTCTCTGCAGAAGGTCACAGGCCAGAAGAGGGGCGATGGCAGGTGGAGGGTGGTTGGTTGAGGGTGGCCAGAGGTAGAAAAGAGGTAGACATCGCGAAGAGATGGGGGCAGCAATATTCTTGGCTGGCATTGTACGTGTCCCATAAGTTGGCAGGCTTGCTCCCTCTCAGCGACAGCTTGACAGAACATACGCTCCTTCCCTTGAAACCTTTCGTCGCTTGGCGGATACTGTTCTCGAAAATAAAAGTTTATAAGGTGACATTTGTGTGGGTGAGTGCGATGTCAGAGCTCGGGGTGCACGAAAAGAGGATACCAAATGGTAGAAAAAGAGAGGGTGATGGGTGGAAGCCTATATGAGGTGGAGAGGAAGAAAGATACACGACCGATAGGAAAACGAGTTAAAGGGGGAGGCAAACGAAAGAGAGAAAAGTGGGGACCACGTGCTGAAATAACGTTCGTGTTTTTGATTTGAAGCACGTAACCGAACCACATTGAAATCAGATACGGGCGCAAGGACTCTAAACCGGCTTGGAGTTCGGAGCCTGCTACGAGAATACTACGAGAATACCTAAATTTTCTGGACGTGGAAAAAGGGGTTCACTTCAACCAGTTTCAGTTACTTTGATGTAACAAATATTCTCGTGACAGTGTTGTCCATTGAATTTTACGTTCAGAAGTTTTCGATCATTTATTGATTTTTATGTATACTTTGATGACGGATGAAAGGATAAGAAGTCCCATCCGATAGTATTTTTTTCAGTTTATTTCGTTTTCATCCATGGTGTGAAGTTTTATTCAACAAGACTATCCTGTTTTGCCTGAACAATATAAAGGGTAGTTTATGTACCATAAGCCGGAATAAACTGTATTACCTTCTATTCCTATCCTAGCCTATCACACTAAATCCCCGAGTACCAATTTGAGCCTGAAAAGCGCATCAGAACGTTATACAATGAAAATTTTCAATTGTTTCATAATGGAGTTGTCATTTGTTTGCAGTGTTTTAATACCCTGAGATTTCGAGTGATGCCACTGTGATTCTATTCATTTCAATAATATTCGATTCTATTTCATTTCGAATCAATGCTTTCTCATATTATGAGTATATTTATACTCATATTATACATATTATAATTTCAGTAGAACTCTTTATTTGAATTGCATTAGATTTTTTCTTGAAATTTTAAAAATCTTCGATTCTTTTTCTGAATATGTAGATGATTCTTCAGATTTGAGAAGTTTTCAATATTTTATTATTGAATAAGGCAGAAGTGAAACGAATATGGAATTTCGTATCCGCTGTTTCGCGATAGGAGGCGACAGGAGATTACGGATATTAGGGCCGAAAGGAGGGTAATCTGGCAAACACGCTCCGGAAATTAGTCGACCGAGTACGTAATCCGATCGAGCCGCGGACATTCCGAAATCCGATCCGTTAAACGGATGATCATAGTCAACTTTTAACGAACATTAACTCTTATCATTATCAACAATGAAATGTAGAGCAATCACTTAAAAAGCTATTTCCTATTGTAAAATGGAAATCTCACCCTCATTAATTAAAGAAACGATAAAAACGAGTAACTTGATTAGAATTTATTGGATGTTTACAATATATTTTGAGATTCCTTGCCGGTATAATGAAACTAAACCGACTTAAATTTAGAATTCAATCAGTTACGAAAATACCCCTT
Organism: Synergus itoensis; assembly: GCA_904066005.1. NCBI lineage: Eukaryota > Metazoa > Arthropoda > Insecta > Hymenoptera > Cynipidae > Synergus > Synergus itoensis. The sequence goes on along the minus strand of CAJFCP010000036.1, from coordinate 6,746,620 downwards.
CAATAGTACATGCTAAATTAAGCTCCTTTCAGGAGCATAATTATTCAATTAAGGAGAATTAGGCGAAAGCTGTACAATTAGGCGTATAATCCTTAAGCATTAACAGGAAAGGATATATTTTAAATCAAGTAACATTGAAAAAAATTCTTTAGCTGTCCCAACCAGACGTATCGCTGGATTTCGTAATTCCAAGAAAATTTTGCCATCTAGAAATTATCTAGGCAAATTAGCTAGATAATTTCTAGATGGCAAAATTTTTTAAAATCTGAAATATTTTAATAAAAAGTAATTATTTTCTTTAATCATCCTTTTCTAATCAAAATAGATAAACTGTCTTCGAACAGTTAAGCTGTCCCGCGGCAATAACTAGACAGAACCAGTAAAGTGCCACGACAGTTTTCCACAAGGGTGTCTGCGAGAATATTGCATTGGTGTTCCATTTTACATGTTTATCAGTGTTTCAAGGAGTCTATGCATCATCAAATTTTCTAGTAACTACCTTCAAGATCCTTAAGGCTCGCTGGTTTGAGAGAGAATTATCTAATTACCCGCCTAATAGACTTTCACGTACTCCCGAGAGTAATTAGAACGTTAGAACAAACTACGTGGAAGTAAGAGGTAAATTTGCGTGTGAACCTTTCAACCGAGAAGGAAGACAGCCTGTCCTTTATTTGTTCGATAGTAATGAATAGAATGTCAAGTTCCTTTAAAAAGAGGGGTTTTTTAAATTAAAATTATTAAAATCAGATTTCTTTAAATAATACTCAATTAAATGATACTTCTCGTTTTTCCTTGGTATCTGAGACATAATCCACATTAATTTGGTTTCCTTGCCCTAAAAGTTCACCCGATACAACTTGGAGTTTTATAAAATTTGTTGTTGATACACATTTTTTATTGTACGCTATTAGTCGAGGGACGTTTAGGTTATTAAGTGGTATCGTGCTCGAATGGACTGCGATATCAGAGTTCCAGTTCGCAGTAAATATTGTAACATCTGGCTCGACTCGTACGAGTTCGAGTCACGCCTCTGGCCCTCTACATTTCATTTTACTTCTAAGATACTTCACTGAAATACTGTCGGGATCCACCGGTTCACTTTAGTTGGTCATTGGAAAGGACCAACAGTACTACCTTCGAGAATAGGAGAGCCAAGTAGCCAACTGAGATGATAGAGGATGATTGTAAGCTCTATCCGTCCTATATACCCAAGATAAAAAAATATATATATATTTTAAAGCTTCTATTTTTCTGTCAACATTTCAGTATTAAGCCTACCTCAGCATTTTTAAATCTGAAGTACGATTGGATTTCAAAATACTGGTAATTCACAGGATAAAATTAAATATTACTTCCAGCACAAGTGAAATGTGTTGCCATTTTATTTTTTTTATCACACCGGAAAGTTTATTTTACATTTTATCAGGGCAGACGAAGTCTATTGATGGTTGGATACGTGCCGATGGAACAGAGAATGATGCGAGTTTCATATATTTATTTCGTGCGTCAGAAAAATGAAATTTCATCCCCTATGTTTGCCAACTGCCAGGATGCATTTTCAGAGAGCCGGAAAAGCGACACGACAATACGTCACGTGAAAACGTGCATGCGTCACTTATCACTTTGGTCATCAGAATTCTAGAATCTGTTTTTGAAATATTTGTCCATTACTTTTCCCTGGTTTGGGATCGAATGAAAACTTACGAATCAGTCGTATAATACTTATAGCTGACAATCAGCGAAATTCCACTAATTCAGGTTTACAGAGTAATCTTATGAAGTTGTTATTCAATCAAAAGTTACTTTCACGAACAAACTCTTGTAAAATTATTTTTAAATGTTTTCACTGTTATTGCGTGACATGTAAAGAGACTTCGAACGAGGACAATGGAAAAGTAACATTATTCAAAAGGTGAGAACGCAGATAATGTGATGAAAGCTCTGAGCTTGTGGCCGCCCTGATGGCAAAATCATTACGCGTGTAATTTGAGGAAAATGGAGGCTTTTCAACCTATTCTCAGATGCTTACTTTGTCTTTCCCTTGTCATGAGTTTCAAGCATGTGATAAGATTGTGCAGAGATTCAGAAATCTGTTCATATTCATATAAAATACGTTGAATGAATATTATTGCCCTTTAAATTCGGTCAGATGTGTTAATGTGACACACATATCAATAACAATAACAAAATTGATTATCGAAGATTTTCTGAATATACTACAGCAAAAAGAGAATTGAATTATTAATTTAATTAAATACCCCTTTTCAGAATCCTGTATACGTGTATTTTAAGATTTATTTTTTTAAAGAGTGCTGAAAACTAATCTTGGAAGCGATTTCAATAATTCATTACCTACTTGTTTCGCTAGATATCAACTGACTCCGGCGCAAGTGCTTTAATTTCTTTCGCTAGCTCGTTATTGGCTTAAAACTTGAAGACACCCTGCGTTCTCTTTACTATGCTTTGCATTCCAAGAAGGAAATGAAAAGCTCCTTTATAAAGTAAAACCGCCTTTTTACGCACGAGAAAAAGCTATTAAAATGGTAAATGAAAATTATTCTTCTATTTGGCACATTCAAAAAAGTAGGGATTGTAATAGATTATTGGGAATTAAGGGTAAGGATTGTCTCTCTTTATCTATTTATGTATATCTCTTGAAAAGTAACTCATGATTAAGATATATGTATAACAAATTGAATCATAACAGTTGTACAAGAGATACATGATACAAACTTTGATTAAAATGTTGCCAACTGCGCAAGTAATAAACGTGAATCAAGCAATCCTACATATGAGTTGACATTGCTGTGTGGCGTTGTCAAAGCAGTAATATGTCAATCTGAATGTAGATGTATATACATATATGAGAGAAATTGCGAAACTGTTAGCCTCTCTTAGCTTTAACTGCATGATAATTTAATCCTTCCGATATTTCCAGCAAACTCGTACTCTGAAAGTTGAATTTAAAAATCATAATTATTAAGGAATATTCCATAAGAATAGACCCATTTACTGATATTATAAAATTCAGTTATTTTTGAGGATTATCAAATATTACTTATTGTTCGGTGCGATTTTTGTAACCTGCTTTCTGACAGATGTTATAGATTATTCTAACTTATCAGAAAAATTATTGAACAAGACCGAATGTGAGCACATTGGTCTGCCTCACTGAAACTACCGATCGTTTGTACAGAGATTTCCTCGGTAAGGCTTGATTTATCTACCAGTCGTTACTTTTCCTCCTACTTCTGCACTGTTGAAAATATTGCTCCCGAGAAATCTTCTGCTTGTCCTTAAGATCCACTTCAATAATGCGAGCAATGATGTTGGTCTGATATAATATTAATTATATTTTATGGAGAAGTCAGAATTAATTGCAATAAAGTCTATTACAAGATAATTCTTCCTTGACATTGATGTATGATATCTGTTTGAAACGTAACATAAGATAATACATTCTCTCTGATGAGAATGTAAAAACTCATTGCCACGAATGATTAAGAGATAGAAATACTGTTTTTTACATCCTCTATAAAACAATTATATAGTCTCGATTCTATACGGAGTTTCGTGTAAAATCTACCTTTCGAGGCTAATCTCCCCAACAAAAATCACAATCATATTTTTGTCTGTGTGGAGGATATTAAATTTATTAATAAAAATAACCATCAAGAAAGCCGATTTTTATGACAGAACATTAACCTAAATCTTCGAACTTTCGTCAAAAAAAAATTACATCTTGGCAATGAACATGGACATGTCTGCAGGTCAAGTAGGCCGTTCGGTTCGACTATATCGTCGTTTGAGCGGCGCTAAAATCCGTCGCTCGCATCAGTCCCCTTGTCGAGAGTTTTATAGCCAATTTTTTCCCGTTCTCTTACGTGCCATGAGATCAAGATCAATGAAATAGCAACCATTTACTGGCACTTCACGAATGAGTCTAAGAGGGCACAATGCTCCCGTGCAATATTTATTAGAATTAGAAATCCGATGAGTCGTGTTCGCACGCGGTTGGTGTATATTATCATTAAAGGTACAGCACCCGGAAGCATTTGTACTCGAGCCAGGCCAGTGATTACGAAGTACGTGAGAGGCTTCCAACTCAAGTTATTAGTCTCATTATCGTGCAGTTTACTGGCGCGTGCGGACCCCACAGGTTGGGTGAGTTGGCATTACCTTTACCATTAGTGTTTAAAAAATCTTTTTCGGATGGTTTCACTAAACTCACACCGAGAAAAATTCTTTTTACGGAATCTTCTCAAAAATGAGCATATTCCTCTATGAATTAGATTATTTTCCTATACTTTCAAGAGGATTCCTCTTTATTTGAGAGGAATCCTTTCTAGAAGAGAACAATCCTCTAAAATTAAGAAAAAAACTTTATATACCATATTGTAGAGGAAAAATTGCATCAGAATAAGAGGAATACTCTTAAACGAAGACAATATTTTTCTCGGTGCAGCATCTTGACACAGATTCTTCTTCTTCTCGGCTTCTCTTCGATGATGTAGTCTTCTATTATATTATCAATATCCTTATTTTGTTTCTGTAACGATACTTCCGTTTGAATCAGGAATGAAAGTATAATAAGTTACTAATATTCACTTTAGTGAGAAATGTTTTGCCAACACCGAAAAAAATAGTTTCTTCTTTTAAGAGGAAAATTCCTTTTATAGAATCCTCTCATATTGACAGCATTTTCCTTTTATTTTAAGAGGATTCCTCTTTATTTAAGAGGAAAAATTGCATCAGAATAAGAGGAATCCTCTTAAACGAAGAAAATATTTTGTTCGGTGTAAAATGAATTCACATGATAGTATTAATAAAATCTGCAGACTGATATATTAAGTCTGAGAAATGGATAGATTTTAAATGTATAAATAGATATAATTAAACTTCTTTTTTCTCATTCACTCATTTCGCCACATTTTTATTTCCCTGCACGAAAATAGAGATGCGTCTAGAGCAGGCACTCTGTTAGATTAAAACTCTGATAAAATGGTCTTGAGCTTAAGCTACATTTTTTCAAAAGAGGTAGTTTAATTAGCTCTAATTATATATATATTACACATATTATGCGTTATTTTATATTTGAAAATCTTATAACTACATTTGTTCATTAATTTATTGCATCTATTAGTAATCTCTAAATTACGACGGTCAAAGCGAAGAATATCAGTATTATTATCAGTCACCGAAGTTGACATTAATATAACTCAGCTTGGACGGAAATTTTATTTTGATTATTTTCTGCGTTAGATAAATTAGTTTATTTATAGTCTGACTGTTTGATATTTGTATCAACATCAGGGTCGCATGGTGCTATCATATGTATTCTCTTGCCAAGTTTTTGATTATTCTTCGTTTTTGAAATGAGGAAGAATAAATCAACAAACAAAATTTTTATTGTTGTGACCTTACCCTTTTTGTCAGATTGAAAAATTCCACGAACTCGTAATGAATTAGTATAATCTCGCGTTGTTAAAATTCAATTTATTTGACGATTCAATTTTTTATTAATGACGAGATTAATGAGCAAACTAAATCTAAATCCCTTAGAATTAAACGTACTTAAATTAATTTCTGGTACTTGACAATGCTCCTCATTAAAATTGATCGTCGAGAGACTGAATCAAATCGATGGAAGATCTAAATGAGTTAGCACAGTAATTGCCAAACCATGGTCGGAATGGAAACTTTCTGATTAATCTAACAGCTGATAGTTGAAGCTCCTGTGGGTTGAGGTAGGATATGGCGGGTATATCTCATGAGCAAAGGGGTGCGAAAGCTGGCACGTGGATGTTGCAACGCATGCGTGTCGAGCTGCTCCTGCAGCTTCAGTCACGACAGGCCAGTCAGAATCTGGTCTCCGGCACGCGTAGATTTTTTTTACCAGTTTCAGTGTCAAGGGATACGGTGCACAAGAGCAAACAGATTAAGTGCTAGGAGGGGAAACTATGACAACAGCCTCGTTCCTCGTTTTATGCGTCGGGATCTTCTTTGCTGACATTCTCGTCGTCGGGGGTAAGTACATTTTTAATTCAACTAGTCTTTATTATCATATCAACGAAGTTTACATAAAAAATTTCAAAAATAACCAATAAGAAGTGCCAACAAAATTAATTATAAGTATTAGTAAAATTAAATTTTTAATAAATAATATCAAATTGATCATAATAGAAGAATTAACGTTGAAATATTTTGTGAAGACAATTTCAAGGAAATTTCACATTAATTTTGTGGAAAATTTCGTATTTCTGTATGAAATTATTTCTCAATTTTCAAATGAGATCTACTCAATTTAAGAGTAGTAATGACTAAAAATGTTTAGTTATTTTAACCAGGTTAATGCAATTAATTAGTACAATTAAAGGATATACCTTGAAAAAAGTAGATTATTTAAAAAAAATCAATACTCTCAGAATAAAAGTACAGGATATAAATGAGATTAATTTCAAGGACATGTACCTATATTTCTTATTCTTATATTTCTTATATTTAACATTATTTTTTCGATGAGATTTAGTAGATAACATTTAAATAAGTACAAAATTTAAAAAAAGCCTATTTGGTTGAAAATTTGTAATATATGGTACCAAACTTAAATTTTGGGACAATACCCATACATCAATATATCATTTTCATATTTGAACATTTAACATACTACATTGTTAATTATTCTGAAATATTAAGGTTAATGAGGTTTATTTTATTTTATTTTTGATGCTCTGATTATTGTTCCATAATCACAATCATTATGTCTATTTATATTTGTAAAATATCAACTTGCACGGGAATTAAATCAGTTTTAAATCAATTTAAATTAATGTTAAGTTGAAAATAAGAAATTAAGGCAATACATATAAAGCTGTGTACATGTATAATGTATAAGGGTCATATAATATTAAAGTCAAAGTAATATTCATTTGTATATCTGTAGAAAGTAATTAGCTGGAAGCGTGCAACGATTTAAGAAGTGTATAAAGTATCATAATTTCATTCACGACAAGAAGCCCGTTTAGCCATAGACAAGTTGGCTAATTATTTGCGGACATGAGAGTAAAAGAAACTAGTGTCTCATTTGTCGCTTGCGCACACGCGACTGTAGAGCACTGGTGATTCCCATTCTGTGGCAAACCTGCAGTTATGCAAATAGCCGTGCGTGATGAAACGACACGTTAAGCAGGTTCACTCATTTGAATTCGAGTGTGTTTCCAAACGCCGATCACGCAAAATAACACATGTGACGGCTTTTTGCGTAATGTGAAAATTATACGCGCCCAGAAAAAAATTTGAATTGTGTACAAATCATGAAAACAAGCGATACACATGGAAAAAACTGCTACACATATGGTTGTCACAAGCATAGAAATAGTAAAATATGGTACAACCATAATCTTGTTTGTATCAACCAAAGATTAGTAGTTGTACCTTATTTTACTATTTCTGTGGTTGTGACAAGCATAGAGTTTTTTACGTGCATAAAAAACATCATATGAGTCACAGGGCTTGTTGTATAATATAATATTTTTAAATTTATATGGCTTTTTATTCATACATATTGGTTCTGTTGTATGTAAATGTTCGAGACATGATTTACATTTTTCGAATGGGAATTCAATAGGGACAGTGCACTGAGTTCATTATGCATTTATTACACATGTAATATTTTTAGTCATGTTATTTTGTGCTGAAAATCGTTTTTAGTCGATATACGAGAGGAATAAACACACCCCTTTTGTAGCCAATCTCGTTTCACGTCGTCCTAAATCTTGACGGATGACTTTGCCCGCACGCTTCTCTCGTAACACTCGACTTACGGAAGTCAAGCTCCAGAGACAAAGATCGCTCAAAAGGCAAATCTTTGAAAAATCATATAAAAATTTTTAATGTCATTATCAAACGCACAAAAAATAGCGTTTAGTGATTCCATCCCTATATATATATATCTCGCATATTTACAAAGATTTGTTCTTCACTTCGAATTCTTTCTTGAAAATAAGTACAGTATTAAATAAACAAACAAAATGAAGCTAGAAATTAAAAATTTCAATTACAAGAGGAATTATCCTGAAACAAGCGAGTCTCCCTGAGATCGTTATCAATTATTATTCCACATTGAATTGCTGTTTGTTTTGCGCGAGTAAATTTTCAGAGAACTAAGAAAGAACCTGGACGTAAACGGAATACAAATAGCGAATGATTTGGAGAATCAATAAGCTTTTGTCGCACGAACGATTCAAACATCTGAGACCTCCGCGTGCAGTAATAAGCGAAACGACAGAATTTTCCGTAAAGTTGGAAAAGATCCTTTTTCCAATGAGACCAACTCACAAGAAATCAACAGGCGATCAGGAAATTAACTTTGCAAACTTTTCCAATGGATATTACATACCTTCCGGCAGTTGCCATTGGGTGAAATTATAAATGCACACACTACGTGAAACTCAGCGAAGCTGATGAACAATAGAACAAGTTAAATTGCTTCTGTAATTAATTTCCATGGGGCTTCATATTCGATTACGATTCCTCTACTTTATTCACTTCATTATAAATCCTAACTAGATATAGGGGAAAATTTATTTTTGTCCAAAACCTTCGATGGTTCTGATGTTAAGATAAGATTCTCAGCCTCTCGGATTTAATTGTTTAAAATTTTAAGTATATCTTCTATTGGATTAAAGATAAGGATAGGAATACAAACATCAGAATAAAATTGCCACCTAAACATTTTCTTGCACACCGCAAAGTACGTGAAGTGTCACATGCACACAGAATAGTTGACACGACTACAACTACTAGTCGCTTGCCACCCCTATAGTTCCTCTTTGCCACTTTGTCTAGTGCGTTTCCATGCAACTTCATAACTGTACTTGTTACGCTCCGTTAGAGTCTAGGCCCTAGAATCTGTGGGATACAGTTAAACATAATTTCCATCGACTCACAGAACTCAAGTACCCTCTCTAAACCTGAATTAGTGAAAAGTCGGTCATTAATTTGCTTCAGTGAAAAATTCTACTAATTGTTAGTCACTTTTGACTATATTATTATTCTAACAACAAACGAAGCAACTTCATGAACTGCTCAACAAATGCAAAGTGACATTCTTAATAACCAACCAAAGTATTATGTTTGACACATACTTTTTGATTAGCGGTAGCAAAATATTTTACACGGAAAAAAGAAAATAGCTGAATTTAACATTTAAAATAGTCAACTTGCGCTCTGAACGCATTTTTCCTGGAATTTAGTAAGTTTTACTATTTCAAATCGTAACTCTTGCAATGAAAAAGAAGGGTTTGTAATTTTCTTAGCAAAAATTACCATTTGAACTAGTAAAACTTACTAAATTCCAGAAAAAATGCGTTCAGAGCGCAAATTGACTATTTGAAATGGTAAATTCAGCTATTTTCTTTTTTCCGTGTATAATATGAAGGTAGCAATTTTTGCTTTGCTATGAAACTTTGAGTGTCTAACTCAGATGCAGTATCTCTATTTCTTGAAAGGAGGAAGGCAGTGACTTATAACAAAGGGATGGGAATTTTAAAGGGGATATTTTACGCAAAAGACTTCTCTGTTTTCGGAAACGGATGTCGTTTACGGTATTGTTGAAAAGCAGCGAATAAACACGACGTCTTAGGGGTCGTGTAAAGTAAAGTCTAGCCCGGTAACGTGCTACAAATAACTCGTACACAGCGAGACGTACAACCACCCCTGCTTGTTGCCTAGGTTGGGAACACTGAATGGAATGGGACTCCATTGCGGCTCATTGAGCATGGCAGAATTATTCGTTCGCTTACGCTCTTACATATTTATTTATTGAGATGTGCGCAGAATCGGCAAACGATTGCTTTCCAATGGAAGAGGAATCCCACTTTGCTAATACTTTCAAGCCATTAATGTCTCCCTATCTCTCTTTTTTTTTTAGGAATTGCATCTAAATCTTTAAATGCAAGCTTTAAATATTATTTGAAATAGTCTTTTCGCTGAAAATAAATTCTTATTGGATCAAAAATAAACGTACTGATTTTCCTTGATAGAAGCTATTATTTGCTCGGTTCAACGAACCGATGTAATTGAGTCCAGAGAATTATACTTGATACAATTGGTTTATTACATACATCCATTTATTCCATTATTAATTGAGGTTTCTCCAATAAAATAATATTC
>CAJFCP010000036.1:6696827-6736437 GCA_904066005.1 Synergus itoensis | reverse complement strand
TATTATTATTATTATTATTATTATTATTATTATTATTATTATTATTATTATTCTATTATTCTATTATTATTGTAAAAGATTAACTTTATATGCACTTGAGACACTTGGAAAAGTAAATTAATTTGATGATACGAGTAATACCGTCTACTGAGGATTGATTACGTAACTTCGCCTCCACATTCACCTTTCTTCAGTGGTTTTATTCAAGCCAATTTACGTAATTCGTACATTCACCCTACTTGAAACAAAAATGAAAAATAATTTGCAACATTTGCATTCGTTTTTCGTTGTTAACCGGATTTTTTAAAGTTTTGGAACATATGCGTCACACGGAGCGTATTTGGTAAAAGGAGAGGGTTGTAGGGAGTTAAAGTGAAAAGCGCATTAGTAGGCTAAAGTTGTAAAGTAGAAGGTAAGAGACCTTTGTACTTTTGGAAGTACTCGCTTCTGAAAATCGTAGGGTGTTGTCGTTTTCGTGGTCGTTAGTACTTTGTACCGAGTGGAATGGAACACGTCGCAAGATGACGAGTATTCAAAGTTTCTGTGACACGTGACGTAGCTATGCAACCACAGCTCTTATTCATTATGGCACCAGTAGGAAATTATGCCTCGTGTCTTCTTACGCCCTAATACCTCAACGCCAGTGCATAGTTACGTGACATATAAGACGGATAGCTGTTGCCAGGGTCTCGTCGAATTAACAGTGACGACATCGCCGACGAAGACGACTCTCGTTCCCTCTCATGAGACCCCAGATGACGTTAATCACCTCTCAAGAGACGATCGATCTTCGATTAATGAGCTTCGCTTAGGTCTTCTATGTCATCTTCATACATACTCAGTTTCTCACCTCATTTTTAAAATCTTATCACCTTTTAATTCCATTAATTCGCTGTTTTAAAGTCGTTTGCCTTCACTTCTTGATCATCCTAAAACTGGAAGCTGATAAAACTTTCCTACTCAAGTGTCAAGACACCTGAGATTACACGATTTAAATCTCATTTTTAAACAAAGATATTTTCTATTTTTCGAATTATAGAAGGTCAAATTTCATTTCTTCAATTCTCTTTATTTTTCCAGATGGAAATTCCATATGAATTCTGATTAATTAATCATCAAAGTAATTAAGAAAACCAATAGGTTCTATGAATATAATTAGCCAATCTTCATAATTCGGTATTTGGTATCAAGAAGGTAGAACATTCTTTTCTGAAGGATGGCATGAGAAAACAAGCACACTTTAAGATACAGAAAGTGCGCATATCTACTTAGTCATCCCTTTTCCCCACTCTGCAAAATTTCCCTCAGTCCTTTCTCCTAAGATCGCAAATCTCGTGAATTTTCTTTTGAGACCGCGAATCTAACCTCGTTGACCGACCCGGATCCTTTGACCGGTTTTTCGCCCCTTTCTCAGCCAACATCCTTCGCCAGTATCCTCGTGATCTAACCGGATATGTCTTCTCTGTCCTCTCTCTGTTCTAGGGTATAAATCTATTACTCGCAACGACATTCCTGCAGAGTAAAATGGTTGTAAAAGAATATGTTCTCGAAGTGAAGACAAGGGGGTCAGATCTAAAAAGAGAATACTCTTTTGTCAAGGAGGATCTTTTGATTAATCTGCCTTTAGAGAATTTATGCGAATTTGTACTCTAATCATTTTTTGTTTCTTTGTAAACGAGTTTTCTTTCACATTTTTCTTAAAACTTTGAAATTACATTAAAATTTTAAGATCAAGTGATTACTGAAAAAAGTTATTTTAGACTTACAGTTAGTTTTTGTATCTAGAGCCCTAATAAAAGTGGGGCAAAATAAATAGATCCGTAATTGGGCCCAAGTAAAATCTCTACTCGGGATTCTTGGAAAGTTTCAAACTTGGTGGGGTTAAGACAAGTTAAGGATGTACAAGGATTGAATTCAGGGTGGAGGGTTGAAGTCTCGAGTTGCCATGTTGGCTGTTGTTCAAATGGTCTTCCCGACAATAAAAAGCGATGCACGTCTCTGGTGGAAATCCTCTACTTCCGCAAGATTCAAACGCACACAGCACCCCTGCCTTCTTTTCTGACCTGAAAAGATGTAAGGAAAAGGGCGAAGAACCGAATAGAAGTGGATACGACTTCCTCGATTTGGTCCTTCCTTCTACCCCTTTTTCTCATTCCTCTTACTCTCACTGAAAGAAATGTGTTTGTGTTTGGACCACGGCCAGATAATCTGCAGCAATAAATTTCTGTGTGTACAGTGCCATGTGATTGGTTTTATCTCTCATACGGGATGGTATTTCTAGCTAAACCCTATCCTCTTGCTCCAGCCTGTTTTTCTTCCAAGTTTTTTTTTAATTCTAGTCTCGAGGAAACGCTGCTACCCGTCGCGTCGGTTCAGCAAGTTAGGTGGGTGGGCACCTGTCCGAGAAATCAACCTCTAATACGTTTAACCCAACGGAATCTACTTTGAGAAAGTGTGCGCCCCGTAATGAATTGAAAGCGTGATTTTACTGCATCCTCCGAATCTATAACCCTCCAGCCTCCAACTCGTTCGACGAGAAAGATTTATGGTCTAGTATCCTTAAATTAAGTGAGTTTGTAAGACTCATTTACCTTAAGCTCCCCTTTTCTGAAATTTGAATTTCAGAGAAGAATTGCAGCAGTCTTCGCTGATTAAAGTAATTTCATTGATGAAGAAATACTGTAGTTCATAATTTTTTTTGTGGATATTTTAATTACAAAAGACAAAATTATAGAAATATGAAGGTTTAAGAAAGAAAAAAACCAATCTAATTTAATGATTAAGTATAAAAGTTGTATTTTATAAAAGGCCTCTAGTCACTCCACGTTTTATGTAAAAATTAAAACGCATTAATGTCAAAAAATGTCGTGTTAGTTACAGTGAAATCTTTTGTTAAAAAGTGTACGAAGCAAAATTTCTACCTTAAATCGCGTTGCTTACGGTTTGAACATTATGTTGCTCGCATGGCTTATTCTTGTAGAGGGAAAGATTTTCGCTTGGAATGTCAGTTTATATCGTATAAGTTGTTTGTTTTGTGGATTTAAGCTGCATTGAGGTAAAACGCAAGAGGATTTTGGTAGAGTATGTAGAACTTCGTCAGTTAAGCTTGTTTCTGCAATCAAACTTTTAAAAAACGGATTTTAAATAACAATTTCTGAGGCACAATTAGCATCCTCATTTGAAAGTCTGTAAATAATAAGTAGATCAAGAGAATTTTATTATTATTATTATTTAGTTGAAGCTCAAAGAGAAAAGCTTATTTAATTATTTACGCAAATTTATTCCGATCGGTCCGCTTTTGTTATAAATTTTGTAAATCAATTGCCTTTTCATCAAGGGAACGTTGTTTTTCCAAAAATGAATTATTTAAACGAAACGATTGCATCAGAGAATTCCACTGCGTTTTATACCTTATGAAGGGAACAATTGTGCACCTGCAACTCTGCAATTCGATTCCACATCATCTCTTAAATTTTGTGAAGCAATCAATTTTTCGCTATCCCGACAATTTTGTGTTCGAGTCGAATTCAGAACAAATTCGTGCAGGACTATTTGGGCGATTTCTCATCCGTTGTAGGTGATTTTTCAATTTTCCAATGAAGAAGCAGCGTGATATACAAACGATTGAAATTCCTGTGTCGGTGGCCTCGTTGTTGAAATACTCGAAATACACACTATAGACGTCCATTATTATACAACCACATCGCTCTCACTCACGGATGCATAGAATTTTTCTTCGTGATTCTCCAGAGTGTACGATGGGGCCAGCAGTCACCAGGGTATTCCTTGTGTCAACGGTGTTACTCTATTTTTAGAGACGAGTGGCAAACCGTTCCGTGAGGTAGAACAACCGAGATCGAAAGTCGGGTCGTAAATCACAGGCTGTCGTCGAGGCGACGGACCTACCCTCACTGTTGAAGAAATCTCCCATTTACATACGTGTCGATCCTGTCATGCAAGCTGAGCCAATTGAACGCTTCAATCGAAGATTTCAAATGCTTTCCTATATTTGTCATTTCTTTTTTACTTCAATGGCTTTTCTCCCTTTGTTCACGTGACACGTTACGTAACTTTTTTAAATATTCCCATCACTCATTAAGATATGTAGCCAACATTTTTTTAGGATCAGCTACATGCGTATCCTCGACAGGCCTTTTATGCTAAATTTATTTAATTAAGTTTGATCGTTAAATTGCAGAATAAATTAGAAAGATGAAAAATACCAAATTCAGTGAAAATTGACCGATCGCTCTTCATGCATAGCCTAATCAATTCGAATATCCCCACTCCTAAATTTTCCTGCGTAAGGTGATAGCTTCCGCACATTCTAATCACATTCATACAATCACACTTAAATATAACCCGTGAAATACAAAGTACATGTCACAGATATATCGGAAAATATGATTAAAAATGCAGGCATGTTGTAAAATAGAAAGAAATACAATGAAACCATATGGAAAACAAAACAAATGCACTATAATCCCCGCGAAAATTTAAACGCATATAAAAACCTGTTTTATTTAATAAACAAAATATCAAAAAAAAAAAAAAAAAATTTATAAAGTCGGTTCAAATTCTCTAAAATCCATGAAGATTTCTCCAATCTTTTAAAATCCTATGAAAACCCTTAAAATTTAATTTTACTTGTACTACGAAATAAACATATACCAAAGGAAGAGAAAAACTGCAGAAAACACTTTCCTGATTGCAGTCCGTTATTTTTTAATTATGCTTGGGATTAGAGTTAAATTAACAACGCGAATATCTTCCATTACTTTTGAATATTAAATTTAAACTCCACTAAACTTGGTAAACTTTGCCCACCTTATACAGTATAATTATTCCTATTCTTAATTTATGCTTTAAATCTCTATATTTGGCGAAGGAACGGAAAGCGTAAAGCTCATGGGAAAATTATTCGTAATATCGTTTGTTCAAGCAAATCAAAATTGTTGGCTAAAGTCCAAGACTGAACAGGATTTAAGGTTCCCATCTTCAGCCGTTAAACTGGCAAAAAAGTATGCAACAGATGAGGACTCTGCTCTATTTCATGCGCTTTACGGTCGTTTATTCATGAGTTTTTCCATGTCGATTTCAGTCTCTTGATGCTTTATCTGTAGTGGAGGTGATATTGAAAAAATTTCCTGCAAACTACACTTCAGCTTACATTTAAAAACACGTATTTAAATACAATATTTAATATATCAATAAAATGATATAAAACTTCTTTTACTCTAATTTATAATACAAAAAGTACTCTTTTGACTGGTTCTCAAATTAAAAAAAATTATAATTAAAATTTAATAATCCAATTGTTGAATTAATCTCATCAAATGATTATTTGATGGGATTATTTTTAAATAGAAAACGAAAATAAATTATTCAGTAAGAGTAATGATTTGGACAGAAGTATCATTTCTATTTTTGAGTTTGTTGACATTCTTAAGTAGGTTATTTTAAGGCCCCCATCACGAACAAAGGGTTCAAGAATCTTATTTCGACGTGTGACTAAAGCAAGTCAAAATATTTTCTCTTGACGAGGGTTAAAGGATCCCCTTAAAAATCCGATTTTTTTTAGAGAAATATACATAAACATACGGCTATTTCACGCAACACTTCTATAAGATAAAACTTTCAAGGGGAAATTGAAAAAGAACCTCTTACAAAAAATAACATACACTGAAAAAAAAAGTTCATTAGACTTTACAGAACTATTTCTATAGTCGGGGATGAGAGCGAACCTTGAACGAATTTGATAAATTTTGTATAATTTTCAGTATTTAATGTAGAACAAATCTGGAATAACTCTACAAAAGTTCTGTAAACTTTAAATTGAGTCCGATTTAAAAGAGTTCAATAAAATATATAGAAAAATTCATGAAAAAATGTTGAAAAGTTTCGTAGAAATCATATTTGAGGTATTGAGAGTTTATAGAACTGAGTTCTAGAAAATGAGTTGCGCACTCGTTCTGTGCGCTGGTAGCGACTTTCTTCATGTCTCCCGCTTATATCTTAGATTTTGTTTTTGTATTTGATTTTAGGTTTAGCTGCGATGCTTTAGGCGTGCGTTAGGAATTAGGAGTGGGATGCGAAAGTGTTAGGGTTCGAACCCCGTGGCGAATAAAAATTTTCATAGCGTGCGTTTATAAATAGTGTAGTGACTGTGTGTGTAATAATAAATAATTGTGCGATAATAAATAATTGGATAATAATAATTATATAAAACCTTAATTTTTTTCGGCGCAAAATCGGCTATCGTTTTCTAGAACTGTTCTCTAAAGTTTCGAGACTTCTTCGATATAGATTTCATATTAGCTGGAGTTTTAGATTTTCTAGAACTGTTCTACGTTCTTTGTAGAATAGTTCAACATACATTAAAACCAAGAAGATTTTAACTTTTATTAAACTACCCACCGTATCCTCTAGTCTAGAACTATTTCTGTAAAATCTAATGAACTTTTTTTTTCAGTGTACATATTTCTACAATATATTTTGATCGTTTGGAATTGTAACTAATGTTTCAAATATTCAGGTCCTCTTTATGTTTATTTCTGTAAAAAATGTGTTCAATGTCTATTAGCTTTAGAATAGATTGACTGAAACATACCAAAAGGATTTCGCTCATTAAACAAGAGAAGCGTTTCATGGTTCGCAGATCTGGCTTAATGGTCGCTTTATTTGCCATTACAAGATAGGTTTCATTCGAAATTTTCAGTGTGAAAATTTTCAGAAACTGTTTGTTGTGCAAGCAGTGTCCACATCATTTTTCGAACTTCGTCTTGTGAAAATACAAGGCGGCTGCAAGTTTCGTGTTGGCAGTCTCTCGTTTCTTCAGTTCCATTATTATTTTTGCACAGTATCGACGTTCACGTACTCTGTACGTGAGAGAAACCTTTTTAGAAACCTTCCTCCTTCCTCGATGCTTTTACCTGATTCAATCGTCGTAAAAATAATGACGAAAAATATATGGAATGAAGGCCAATTTTATTATGAACTTTTGCTTCGATTATGTCTCAGCAGAAAGGGGATGAAAATCGTAATTTATTCAAAATTCTTTTATAAATAATAATATGTCGGGGACACAAATCTTTATTAAGCAATAAGACAATCACTCATTTTCAAATTCAACTTTAGACCCCCAAAAACAATTCAACAAAATCAACAGTCAAAAATCTTGCATTTTTCTTAACAAATTCAAGATTCTCGAGTATCAAGAAATTTTCTTCTTGTCGTGCATCATCAGAAAACAAGCAAAAAATGATAAGAACACTCTAAAAACAGTCCATTGACTGTTAAACGATTCCTTTTACTGTTAAAGGATTTTCTATTTAAAATAGGTATGAGAGGAAATCCTTTAACTGTTAAAGGATTTTCCTTTCAAAATATTTCTTTAGATAGGGAAACTAAAACAAAAACAATATGCAATCAATCATCATGCATAAGCGCACTTCATTCAGTAATACAAATGCAATCCTTTAATAATTAAAGGATTTCTTTTCATAGACAAAAGATTTCTTTTCATAAATAAAAGAAATCGTTTATCGGTAAAACTATTTTCATTTTACACTTAGCAGATGAGTTTTTTAATGGTGAAACAATTCCTTTGACAGATAAAAGAAATCTGCTTAATTTCAAAGGATGCATTTTGAAAGGAATGTAATTTCACTGTTAATAGAATTTTTTTTAGAGTGAACGCTGTAAATTAATAAAAATGACTGTATTTTATCGTAATAATAAGATACTTGACTTCGCCTCTAATAACAATGTGCAAATGAGCAATTACAGATTTAATAGGATGGCAGATAGGTCTATGTTTTGTTAGCATGGGGAAGTTGACCATCCGGTACACAGTTTGTCGAAAGGAATGAATACCGAGGTAATACAGGACGGTGAGAAAGGGGATAGTTTGGTCGAGGGTGGTCGAGCAAAGGAGTGTGCGCGCTCGATTAATCTCGCAATCTGGATGGAGTGGCTATGATAGACTCCCATGAATAACTCATGAGCAGTGGGTACCTGCTTCCCATAGGGACATTCGCGTATAATTCAGCCACTTCATTTGTCCTGATTATACTATGCTCGATCGTTACATACACTGCGATTTACGAGATTTCTCTCGGTAGCATCTGCACAACTGTCTTGACACTAATGAGACTAGCAACTCAATTTATAACCTTCTCCAAATGAAAAAAAATGTTCAAATATTTCAAACATAATCCTCCAAACACTTAACGTCAACTAGGGTAATTATGGGGGGAAATAAGTCGACTTTTTTCGTTCCACACTTTGCCATAAGTCAAAACTGGAGCTTCCAATTTTGAATTTAATTTTGGGCCAGTCTTAATATTTATGCAACTTTAATTGTAAAAAAATCGTGTGAATGTTTTAAAGTGATGCATATCACATTATTATAATTGCCGCGTAATTTTGATTTGCCATAACAAGTAGAGCTGTTTTCATAAAACTCCAAGTAAACTGACGTTTTGGAAAATACCAGTAAAATTAACCACACGGGTTAATTTCACAACGAAAGTTTACATGCGGGGTAGTAGATGGAGAGTGAAGCTTGCTCTCCTTCGCTGCTCATTTATATGACTGCGTTAGTTGAGTCAGAGCTTTCACACACGAGAAATAATACGTACGCCGCATTATTCGGATGCATATCTCGCTCTGCGAGATTACGTATTCTCATACCTAATTCCAAGTTCGTAGCTCCCAGACCTTCGTAAAGCGGTTGAGCTAAAAGGGAATTTATGAATTTTCGAGCCTTTCTGTGAAGCTTTTAATGAGACGAGAAGCCTTTCATGAAAATGCTTAGCGTTAGCGATA
The DNA here is from genome assembly GCA_904066005.1 of Synergus itoensis. Classification (NCBI taxonomy): domain Eukaryota; kingdom Metazoa; phylum Arthropoda; class Insecta; order Hymenoptera; family Cynipidae; genus Synergus; species Synergus itoensis. The sequence goes on along the minus strand of CAJFCP010000036.1, from coordinate 6,727,608 downwards.
CTGGTGGTCAAATGGCTTTTCAAACAACATTCATTTCATCATTCATTCACCTCAACTTGTCATATTTTCTCAATTAACTGGTCATTTCTTTGAATCTTCAACCTTGTGCATTTTACTTCTATTTTCACCTCGAAATATATATATATATATATATATATATATATATATATATATTTCGAGAGTAGAAGTCACAAGTTGTATTATGTCTAACAACGTTTCTCATCAAATAGAGATGTTATTGTCAATAAACAAAGAGGAAAATTAATCATGCAGGAATATATGCGAAATGGCTTGATGCGAAAATACAATGCATTGATGCTGATCAAATTTGCCTGTGATCGTTAGTAAACAACGCTATTGCATCTGCTATAAGGTATACGAATCTACATTGCCTGATCCTGTTTGCTATTTCGTCGTCAATAATAATTCTATATTTATGTAAATAATGTCACTCCCGTCATGCGAATTTAATATTCATCCTTTTTTGATCGAGTAGGTCAAATATTTTCTACAGTAAAAGTTCATATACGGTGTATTTGATATTTGACGAGTCAATAAATCAATATTTTGTTCAATATAGACAATATATAATTAATATAGTTCAATTGATGAGGCTTGCAGGATGGAAAAATGTGTGTAGTTTTAGACAAATGAAAGGCGCTTTATCGAACCATTGTCCTCGCTAAGAAGAAATCAAGAGGACGTGCATTTATTTTCCAAGCTTAAAGGGATTGAACTGATCGACGGCAAAAGAGGTATCGTAGAATTCCGTTTGAGTACTACTGATCGATTGCCTCGTGTAGAGTTTGCTTCCCTGTAGAGTGTAACGCCATTAGCGATCACTCTTCGCTGCAGCATCCTGCAACAGATGATCCCAACCCCGTTGCTAGATTAGCAAACAAGGAGGCAGCAACGCATCACTTATCTCTCCACAAGTGCACCATCCATTCATTTTCCAACATAACCTTCCTCCCTAGATTCTCACTCAAGGCTGAGAGTCAATCTGATTCTCATCTCACCTTATAAATGAAGCTAGGTGTGCTTCTTTAATTTCGTTGCTGAGCCAATCATAATTCAAAATTATTAATATATATATATTGATTCTTTAAACCGAGGGATTGACAACTCAATTAATAAAAAAAATTCCAATTCAAATATCACGTTATTTTGTGAATGACTCCATTGCAAAACTGTTTCAATGTCCATATTTAAAAGCTTGGGTTTTGAATAAATGATATTAGAATTCCATAAAAAGCTTTATTCGAGCCTGACCCAGTTGTCATTTTTATATGTAATATCGCGATGTTCCTGTAACTGACACCGTTGTATGAAGATTATTTTGTATAAACAAAATTAACGAGATAAAAAGACTAATGTCACGAAATAGTTTTGCGTAAATATCAACCTCACGTTCTTCAAAAAGGGAGCTCATCTTTGCTCTTGTGAAAAACACGAAAATATGGTATGACATGAAAGTGAAAGATTTCATCAGAGGATGAAATTTTGTAAGTATGTTACTCAAATACACAGGCAGTATATGCCACACACCCCATTTGTCTCGGTTTTAAGCTGTACGCGAAAGCAGAATTAGAATATCATACCTCTTATCGCATGCGCAGCATAAATGCGTTGCTACTCAAGCGGGGAAGAGTATAAAATATAGACTTGAAATTTATGAAAGCTAAAAGATAGTTTCAGCATTTTTTTAACTCAATGCTCCCATGAAAATATTTCATAAGTTCATTTTAGATTTTTACAGTTCGTATTTTTAACAGCCGAATGTGGTTCTAAGTTATCTCAATATTGAGTAAAAGTGCAGTTGTAATATTTGCTAAAATGGATATTAATTTTACATTGTATGTTACATTGTATCTTCTTGTATGTAAGGAAAAATGTTTCTTTTCAAGAGAAAGCTCAGAGAAAGTGGAATACTGTTCTCAAGAGTACGCGAAATATTACCGCCAGAATGAGAAATTCATAATTTCGCTGTAGATTACTTTTATGAATTTCCAACTTCCTTCACCTTTGTGTACACATTCTCAATTTTTTGGTCTGCTTCTATAAGATAATTAAGTAAAAGAACTTGTTTAATTATCTCCAGAGGTCTATTAGACCACTTTTCAGAAATTAGTATATATTCCTTATTCAAAAGTTTTAAAAGGAAAAACCCGGAGAGTCCCTAAGTGGACATATATAAAATTTTTCTAGCTTATTACGAAAGCTAATCAAATTGTTTCTCTATTTAATCATCTTAAGTGCTCATTTTTAATAGTACTTTTTATTACAAATACAAATCTTCTTTTGCACTAAGGCAAGAACTACCTTAACTTGCTTTATATTTTCTTTCGAGTGAATTAATAATTTTTTATTTTTGAGCCACGAGGTAACTACAGAATCACTTTTGCTAATTAGGCAACCAGTTAAGAGTACTCTACTTATCCTTTTACCTGAATTCTTAAGCTAAATTTTCAGGAAAAAGTATTTCATAAGAAAAATTGTTTAGAAGGTAGGTCAGCTTAATTCAAAATGCAGTGAAGTTTTTTCTCCTGGTAGGAAAAGGCAGGTAATTGACCACGAGGGTGGAATAGAGCACGAAGGAAATTTCATGACAGCGACTTGGGATGATTGGATCACCAAAGCGCTAGATTCGATAAGCCAGTGTGTGTATATGTGCTATATATACCATACTCCCTTCTCTATTTCTGGGATCCTCTCTCTCGCTTATCAAAATAACCTCATTATCGTGCGAATGTACCTGGAACTCAATTATCTCAATCCCGTTGTGGGAAATAAACTTTTTATTAAATCTAGTCCGCTTTTCATTACTTCACGACGTTCCTTTTCCTCTTGCTGAGCTTCTACACTTTTATCATGTGAATAGCGTTTCGAATAGAAGTTGATATTTTCTGTCACTTGAACCACAATAGAACTATTTTTGGTTTACCATTTTCAAGCATATAAAAGGCAACGACCCATTTAAATTTATATTCATGTCTTAACCTTATTTTATTCTAAAAATATACAAAAAATAGAGATTTGAATTCTAGCCTAGCTTGTTACCAGTACCGAAGATATTTGAAAATCTAATCGATTAAATTTTGTAGTAAATATGAAATATAATTATATATTTTCAATTATTTCAAGCAGTGAGTAAACTTTTATATGGGGAAATTTATTGTTGTTTTTATGCGGTCAGTTATTAATATTGAGCCCTAGAGAGTTGTGAAAGATAAATATACGAAGTAATTAGTTCAGCTTCTAATTTTTTAGGTTGTAGAAAGCTTCCGGATTAGGGTCGTGGCAAATGGTGTTCTAAATAAATCACGGAATTAATAAAGGGGATTGATACTGGATAGAAATACACAGCTTAGACATTCTAGGCGAATTTTCTTGCGAGAAGCATTCCGGCGCGTCTCTCAGTAAAAACGACATCCTATTATTGTTCACCGGTTTTACGAGCATGTTAATCCTGGCTTTACTACTATCATTCGTCGTTAAGTGCATGCGCTTGATTGTTACAGACGTGACGCCAAAGAAGAGTCGACATGAAACTTGTCTGCCTTATCGTGTCGGAAATACTATAGACTTATCTTATAAATTTCATGTCTATAAATGCAAATGAAGATCGTTTTCACTGTCAATAGATTATATTCATTAGAAATCTACAGAGTATGTTTCAAGGTTAATGTTTATCCTTAAAGTTGAATTCCCAGAAAGAACAGAAGAGAAAATTTGATGTGAGTTACTTTCAAGAGGGAAAGTTAAATTTTTTCCCATGGAAATAAAAAATACAATAAGTTGATATGGTATTCGTATCCTATGGAGGGTGTATTTACTCATCTGAGGCTAATTTTTGATGCAGGTAATATTTACCCTGAGATCTGGGTAAATAATACACGTAGTTCTTTCCGTGTATTGAATCAGCTTCAGTGAAAACAGTTCTTTTTCCGTGTTTTTCTTCCAGTGCGATGTTTATTCAAAAATCTGTCATGAAAAATCAGTAGTTCCTATTGTAGGGGATTTTGTTGTAAAATAACGGCTACTATATTAGCATTAAAAGGTTATATTTAATTGGTCTTTCATAATGAATTATTAAAGACTTGTTATTTTTTTGGACTGACCGTTTTAGACATATAATACTCCTGCTTGGATATTTAGCGGGTTTGGAGAATTAATTACACTGCTATAATGTATTAACAATCATTTATTCATTTAATCCAATAAATTATAATGTAATTGTCAGATAATTGATAGGAATTTAGTCCTATTTAGAAAATTACGTGTAATAGTAGTTAACTGATTTCATGAATTAAACCTGTACAGTTTTCAATATTTTGAATTACCGTATGCTAATTAATTTGTGTATAAATAAATTTTTTACAATAACAACTTTATTTTTGATATGAATCTTAGAACTAGTTATGTCATGTTTTGATCAGTAAATTCCGAGTGTGAGCTACTTTGATGCGAGAGTGAAGAAAAGAGGATTGTTTTGCAATTTTATTTTTAAAGGGACATGAAATAAAGAAAATGGTAGTGGAAATGCTATCGGTTTAGAGAAATTGAGTTCAAGAAGGTTGTCGTATCGTAAAAAACACGTAAAATAGCAATAGGAGCGACCTCATCGCTGGAAATCAATTTCATCCCCCTTTACGGCGTGTTTACAAACGGATCGCTTTTGCGTTTGCACAGCTAGATTCCTCGTTGATAATGCGTAGACGAGAGCATTGTTGATTATACGATTGTCAAGGGTGGTTAGGTGGTAAAGTGGAAAAGAGGTTTATATGCATGTAGATGTGTGTCTGCACTCTGTACAATGTGAATGAGGTCACGAATTGGTATTGGGTATATATTGAAATTAGTACAGCAATTTGTGTGAGCATCCCATCAAGATAATTCAGTTTTGTCGATTGGAACTGGACTCTCGAAATCAGCGATTCGAATCTAGTTGGGTTTTGTAACGCGCTTTTCCCTATATTTCTCTTATTCCAGTTTCGCCCACTCGTGAATCACAAGAATAAGCGGTCATCATTTATGTTAGTTCATTATAATCAAAGGACTTGAAATGCTGCAATCAGCGGTAGAGTTGATATGAAAATGGATATGGAAATTATTGCCGATAATATACGAACAATGCTTTCCACAAAAATAGAATAATTACGGAGTATACAATATTTACAGAAAGAGCAGATCGTTAAAAAAATTGATCAAGCAAAAAGAAACCTATTCATGTGGGGATTGAGAGGAAATAAAAATATGTACAAATAAACAAGGAGAATGTGGGGAATGGAAAAGAGTCGTGAATATCGAGGAGATTTTAAGAGTTGATGAAAGTATATTTGAGTAGATTGGATGAAATTGTTATGTTTGGTAATATTAATACGCAGAAATAATTAATAATATATAAATTCGAAAGGAGATAAAATATAATACTCTGTTTCTAGTTTTTCGAGGTTTGGAGAATTATGTTTCGAGAAAGTTTTTCTTTCTTTTAGTTTCGACTTCTAGAAATTCTAGAAATACTTATAATTCAAAGAGAGGTTCGAATTGTTTATAAGAAAGTTTATTACACCCCAGTCGTCCTCGCATTCATCTCTGTTCTTGCATTCAAATGCAACTAAGATTACACTTTTGTTTCCTACTCGTATTGCTACTTTTGCTTTTTTTAAAATTTTGCGACGTCTTGCACTTTCTGGAGCGCATATCGCCTCCGTGGAAAAAGGTCGACGGCGGCGGTCGCATTATGTAAATGATTTGACATAAACTTCATTACGGAGGGTTTTGTGCCATACGGATTTTATGGGCAATAAAAGCCAGCGAGCGGTTTATCGACAACTTCAAAATAATACTACGGTGTCAGTTATTTTAATCGCGAGTGGGATAATAGGATATCAAAAAATCTCCTCGTAAAACTGTCGCGCCGCTTCTTTTGACGCGAACTGTATTTAAATTAAATTTTACCTATGCGCATAAATAATTGAATATAAAAATGTAGGATGTCAAAAACCCGGCTGTTAAAAAAAATCTCATTCCATAAAAAATAGATTCATATTGTATTCTACACTTTATGATGGAATAGGGCACATCTTATTCCAATCAGAGTTGTAGGATAAATATAATTATTTATCCTACAACATTGCTATTAGCTATTAGATAGCTAATGCTATCTAATGATAGTATTCTTTAAACATTTTTTAAGTTTGAATTTCGATTTTTTTCTATATTATCCTCTTGCTGACGTTTCAATATAAGGTGATGGAAGACGACTTGATATCCATGGGGGTTGTCGATCGTACTCATAGGGAGCATGAAGTTTTTTTTGAATAATTTTCTAATACTGCTAGTCTGCCCATAGAAAGTCAAATAAAAGGCGAGTGAAATTTGAATTTTCGCGATGGTTCCCCTGAGACTTATCTTGATCGGGTGAAACTATATAAAGGTTATTTCTCCATCTGCAAAGAGAATAATATAGTTTCCATCCCTGCGGTTATGCTTGCTCTTCGTATTTTATGTCGATATTTCAATAGCATGGCTGAGACTTGTAAGCAGAAAGAGTAAGGAAAATTGAAATCTGATGGCATTATCATCTGAGAAAACGTCGAATATTTGGAGTGAGGTAACTACGATAACTCGTGATATTATCCTTTTTCCTTAGTATAATGCTAAATTGAATAATTGACTTAAATATGCCATTCACGGTATATGCGGGCAAAAGGTAAGGGCTCTGAGATCGTCGAGAAAAGCGTTACTTTTTCACTTTACTTTCATAACTGAAACCGTTGAATATTAATGTTAGTATGCCAGGGACTTGGGAGCTTCTTAGCAAAGCGAACATAACTTCTGAAATGGAAATGGGGAAATTATAAGCGTGACTGGTTAAATTACCAAGGGGACGTTATCGATACTTAGATGGTTATGAAGTTTTTAAAATAGGAGAAATATTATTCCAACCATATTATTCAATCCATATTATTCAATGGACAAAAAGTTATTTTCATTTTCATAAAACAAAAAAATATTTTCAACCAAATGTCAATTACTTTAAGGTATTCTTCAATAAAAAATACATTTTTGGAGAGGGGTGAATTATTCAGACCCTTGAGGTTTGCGTGACCTATTCTTTCCTGAAAATAATAATTAGAAAGCATTTTTAATCGAGTAGTATAGTTATTTTAAGAAATAAATAATTAAATGATTAGCTTTTTTGACATTTAGATTTACTACTGTAATAGTGTTCAAATAACCAGAATTCAGATTACTTTAATCAGAAAAAAATATTAAGAGCGTCCTTCAAGAAAGTATAGCAGTAACTTATGATATAATTTGAACTGTTTTGCGGTAAAAATTATCTTAAGTGCGTCGAAGGGATGAGTGCTGCGTTTCCGAGAACACAAGCAGATTTTCGCATTCAAAGCGCCAAGTTTTCCCTGTTCAGATGGATGAGCGGCGTAGCTTGAAAAACGTCCCGTCGTCTTTTCGCAATGTCGTTTTATTACTCGAGCAAAGTCCGCCGGAGGCTGCAGGCTCTGCTTAATGTGCGGCCTGGATTTATCTGGCGGTAATCAATCGTGCGGGAAAGCGCGAGCCACAAGGGCGTAATATTTATCACGTCAAACGCTTCATTTGCATGATTTATGTGCCATCAATAGTGGAAAATACGAGATTATTTATCAGATCTTGGCATATATGCGCACATAACTGCAAATCGATTGCTTACCGAAACTAATTCATTTATTTTCTATCATTTACAGAATGTTGAGAAATACTCCTTCAATTATCATCATCGAGTTCAAATGGAAACTAGCTTCTGAAAATTTGATTTGATTTGTTAATTCAGAGGATATTTTAGTTCAAAAGCGAAAAGTATTTAATATTGAAAATTATAATGATGTGCTTTCCAATTCAACTGATAAAGAAAACTTAATTTAGTTCGTCCCTTTATACCGTTAAAGTGTTACGAAGATCTCTCCTTGAAGACAAATCCCAGTCATTCAGAGCGAACAATAGCTCTTATATCGAGAACGATTTTCCTAACAGGGAGACCGATTCCAAGAAAAGCTCCCCAATCGTCATCATATTTCACGGGTACGTTTCTCAAGAATTTCTTTATTCTTTCTTAGCTTCTATTTTCGTGCTGTTTTCATACAAGCTTTGTTGACAAAAATATACCTTCTCGACTTTCTGATTAATTTTAGCTCTAAAAATAATATTCTTTTCACATTGAAAGAAATATCGTTACAACGTTTGGAAAAGAAAAATAGAACTGATCGTTAATATTTTTTTTACGTTTCAAAAAAGAAGATTCATACTTAATACGTTTACTGATGAAAGAATTGAATAAAATTCTCCCAAGTGCACTTGAAAATATTTTAAATGAAAAAGAATATTTTTCGATAAAGAAATTTCCATGCGTTTGAGTCTATTGAAGTTGAAACTCTTGGCGAAGGTTCTGGTCTAAAGGCCATCCGTCAGCAAACCCTCATTAACCGTTTCCTCTAGAGTAGAGGGCTTGAAAAGTTATCTTATCGTGCCTTGACCATGACCCGCCTCACCCTTCCATCCCTTTTATATATCAGCAAAAACATCTTCTCTCTTTCCTTTCCCAAGAATTTATATATAGTTATACATTTTCCTACATTTTTTCAATCTCTCCTCTCTCTCCAATTGCAAATGCTCGTTTTCTGCTTTGATTTATCAATCTTTTGCACCCTAGAGATCCGCGAGTTGCAGGCGTTACTCTTGCTACAATCAAGATAACAAGAATCTCAGAGGACCAAACACACTTCACAGTTTCATAGTCGTTATAACCACAACTGCAACGTTTGGTCTACCAGGAGAAGTGAACGACTTTAGGTTCACCAGGTGACTCTTTTTGTACATTTCCTTATTCTCTTTCGAGTGAAGTGCTTTCGAGAATGTCAGGATTTGGGATATTCAGGAGCTGAAGTACCACGTTCAGGAATATAAATAGAATAATCACTACTTCTCTCCCTATCGAGATCTTCTTCCTCAAATTCTGCCTTTTTCTTGGGCTCTTCTTCACTTCTCCCTATGAACATCGTTTCTGCTATCTCTTCAGCGCTCAGCATCCAGATCGATAATAATCACTACGTCTCGAATTCCAGTTAAGGAACGGCTAAGGATGTGATCGAAATGTGAAGCGCCTTAAGTAGCCGTGGAGTCAGCTACCCATTTCAAGGCGTACCACGTGCCAGGAGATTTCATATACTGCATTAAAGCGTATCTTTCCACATTACACTTATACACTGGAGCGACTTACGACACCTTAGGATAAGGTATTACTTGTCCTTACCTCAGACCTGTTAAGAAACTTCAATTGAGGGAAACGCTCTTTTGATGACAAGAAGTTAGCTGAAGATATGGGATATGAGAATGTGAAAAGGACTTTATAGACTTGGACGCATAAAAAGGAAAACATTGAGATGAAAAACTTTACAACTGAAAATTCCCTACACTATATAATACTCCTTAACGCAAGTTTCAGATTAAAATTCATTCCGAACCAATCTAAAATTTTCCGAATCATTCCGGAATTCAATTGAATCCGAAACCAATCCAAACTCGCATTTAAATCCGAATGGTCAATCCGCTTGAATCCGAGCCTCATCCGGAAAGACTTTTTAATCCTGAATCTTTTTCAGTCCGTAAATCTTTTCAAAATTCAATCCAAATTGAATTTGACATCAAACCAAGGCTGTATCATAGGAAAATTGAATTCTCAAAGCTGGTTGATAGGATCATCATTAATATGTCAACATTTGACATATTGTGCTGATAAATGAAAAGGCTAAGTTCGTAATTGAGGTTTGAGAAGGTGTTAAGGTTTTCCTTCAAATGCAGTTGATCGTTAAATTCGCAATATATGACAGCGTTATTATCGTCGCCGGTGACGTATGGCAACACATGTACGTGACATTGTCGCAGCGATTTTTAACAGCGGCGCTACCCTATGAGCTTTTTTCCTGGCAAGCTGCAAAAAGAGGAAGAGCTCGATGGAAACGTCGTTCGGCTGGTTCGCCAACCAGTATAACAGATGGCACGACATTGTGCAGCGACATGGCCGTTCTGAAAACGTAGTGCCTCGACACGCGTTTGAACACATAGTTTGATGAAAACTCCAGGGAAATTATTCAAGCAGTTTTTGATCGATCAAGTCCTGATAATGTCTAGTCCTTTCTCGATATCAATCAGAAGTCCTCACGCGAAGGGAAACTTGCCTCACGAAAGTGCTTAAACGGATCGTTATTTCTATGTCAATTTACTTATCCTCGATTATCCTGATCGATGATTATGTAGAGACAAGTGGAATTTTTCATCCTTTTCTACTGTTATCTAATCCTTCGTCATTTTCATTGTGCGTGTACTTTCTATGTATGTATTTTACGTATTTCATACTTGACTAAACATTTTTTAATAACGTGATATATATGATATATATATATGAAAGAGAACCAAGCTATCGCATATGCAGGAAGTTGCTCGAGAATATTGCTTTTGTTAAAATATTGCAAATTTACTTCACGAAGAATGCAATGAAATGAGAAGAAAAATTGCTAAATTGAAAAATTTGCATTTTTATGGCAAACATATATACATATTTCTTTAATTCAGAATGTATTTTAATTTTTGGAAAGTGATTACCATTGTTTATTATTATATAATAACTGCAACTTCACCTATCTTCAAAAATCATTACTCAAATTTATTCCGACTGTGGAAGTAGAGAAAGTAAAAGTAGACATTGCAATTATGTTACCAGTATATTCATCAATCACGAAAGCCAAGTACTTGGAGAATAATTACAAACGACTCAGGAAGTTCAGAAAGTTCAAATTAAAATGTTGGAGTGTGTGAGTCGTAAAATGAATCGATATCTATCTTTTATATCCAAATAAAAGAGTAGTAAGTGAGGGTTATATACATAATGCAATTGAGGATTGAGATAAAATCACCTAAATTACCTTAATGGAGTGCTTGTGTCATCCATTATTGAAAGCTCATTTAGAATAAGCATATCATTTCAGAGGGTCATGCTTCAATCTCAACAACCATCATGTTCTATGTATACTGTACTTATTTCTCTAAAAGCCTTTCTCGAGTTATGAAATTCTAAGTTGGCATTGATAATAGTCGACATTGCTGTAATAATATATGAGCCGAATTATTCAAAAGAAAACGGACTGTAATATTTAATATTATCCGGATAATTTTACTACCTGTGCGATTCTCACTTTTTTTTTAATTTTATGTAGCTGACCATATATGTATGCTCGTTGTTAGAATTTTCTTACATAAAAATTTGCTATTTATTCTTGTGATGAAGCTGATGCTAATAGAGAATGATGTACCTGCTTCATAATTTACAATATAGATTAAAAGAGGAAAGTAATTGAAAATCTGTTTTGCCAAGAGGAGTGTAAATAGAATATCGAATTTTATTGTCTGAGATGTTCCAACAGATGGCTGACTGAGAATATTCAAGGGAGGATATAGTTAGGGCAGTATTGTTTACCTAAGAGTAAACATAGAATTCTAATGTAGGGGTGCGTTTATTTGAATCATTTATATACCTATCGGAAGGGCTAAATGGGAGTGGAGAAAAGTAAACAAATTGACAGTGAGTGTTATCTTCTAAAAATTTTCCTATCGATTTATTAATGAAAGTTATTTCTCTGAAAAAAATATTGTTGTAAAAAGGGACAGACTTTTGAGTGAATCGTTATCAATAAATCGTATCAGACTTTTATTCATCAATGTCAGATGTTCTATCTTCGATTTATATAACCCTATTTTTGTAAGAATCCCTTTTGAAGAAAAATATATAATTTTAAAAGGTTCAGACTAAGATAAAAGACTCCGATTCCTAGTCTACTGCAAAGTGCATTACATATTTATTAAAGCCGCTATAAAAATTAGTTCCTTTTATTTGTAGAAACAACCTCCAAAAACCTTCCATTGTATGTAAAAACAACAACTTTCTACCATATTTAGGCAAAACTAGAAATTTTTTATCAAAATTCTAGTCCAACAAATCAAAGGAACTTCAATTTCTTTGAACCACCTTAATATTCCTCATACTAAATAAAGTTCATCAATTTCCCACTCTTCTGTGCAGATCGAAAAAGCCATTAAATTGTCAAAAACAAAAAAAAAAGTAAATGTGCTTAGAAAGGTCCAACGGAAAACAGCTTCTGGTTGTGTCGTCCGGGCTGTATCTGCGTGTCGTCTATAAATCTGCAGTCAGATAAACACGCTTTCGCCAGCTTTATCGGCATCACTCTATTTCTTCGTCGATGCTGTGGCGGATTACCAGTATGTATGCGGGCCGGACCAATCTCGGTGGAAATTCAAGAAGAGAGTGTCTGCGTTCTATACATATAGGGTGGGTGGAGAATTGGACGGAATCGGCAGTGGCGTAATCAGTCCTCGAGGGCTGTGGCAAAGCGTTATAAGAGTGCTAATACTCACACGTATTGAAGGGGACGCACATGTAAAAGAGACCTCGTTGAAGGGTGGTTTAAAGCGGTACGGTGACATGAATCGCGTGACTTCACCCCCTGCGCATTTCCACAACCCCTACATGACCCCAAGTCGTTTGGCCCGTTCTATCTTTCTATCTCATACTAAAGCCTCGGATCTCCTCTAACCAAGAAGCTACTTCAAGCTAGACCAACGACTAGGTACGAGGTTTCTTAAACCCCCCGTTTCACCGTCAACTCACGTGTTTATCTTCCAATATTTATGTTCCTCATCGTTATTGGGTCATCGCACGCAATTTCTTTTGCTCTAGGTGCAGCTTTTGCACACATGAAATTGAGAACGATACCTCACCTCGGTGATAAAACTGCGAGTATAATTATCCAAATTGTTATCTTTATCACTTCCTTTTATTTTCATATTATTTTATTATTCAAGAAGAGATTAAAGATAAGAGGATTAAAGAAGACTAATCATATTCACTCGAACAAAGTTTGGTTCAAATAACTAAAATTCTGATTATTTTAGAAAAAAGTGTTCAATATGCTCTTATTATTTATTGTGGTTAAAAGTAGTAGCTGGTTGACCATTTTTTTGTTCTGTTAATTAGTTTTTCTGTTAAAGGTAACAAGAATTTCTGGTAGTTTAGGAATATTACATTCTGGTCAATATTTACCTATTCTGGTAAACATTATTTTGGAAAACTACAAGGATCCATGAGTATATACAGGTCAACTTTACATAAAGATTAAGACAACTTCAGTTATTATTTGCCATTACATAATAAGTAGACTCGAACTTCATTACGCACTTGCAGAAAGCAATTAAGTTTAATTTACTTGAATATAAGCTTTATCTTTGAGGAAGGTAAGGTAGCGTTTCTTCCGACAATTAAACGCTCATTTTCGTATCCTGTTGGGAACCATTAGGGAATAGCTGTGGGACGAGTAGTAATAGTTATCTCGATGCAAAAGAGTCATTGATCTGACATTATAGCAACATATTTTATTTGCATTCTGGGGTCAATTATGTAACTTTCTCATTTTTTCAAAATTCTCGCAGCATGACATGTTTGCCTTTGTCAACGTTAAAGATTTCAAAACATTTTAAAGAATTTTAAAGAATTTTCAATCCTTAAAAGATTGCAGATGAAAAGATTAATAAAGATTAAAGATTGTTATTGCAAGATATTTTGAATGATTTTAAACAATTTCAAAGGGTTTTAAAAGATTTAGACATTTCAAGAATTTAAAAGTATTTCAAGAAATTTCAAGTAATTCACAGAATTTTAAAGAGTTCAAGGATTTTTAAACGAGTTTTAAACGATTTAAAATTTAAAGGGATTTCAAGGCATTTAAATTAATTTCAGATTCTCAGAATTTCAAAGATCTCAAGAGATCTTAAAAATTGAGAACAATATAGTTACAAATAATTATTTCAAAGGTAGTTTGCCTCTTGTGAAATATATTATCTCATAAAACAATGAGCTTTTTCTGGATTAGTCTATGAATCTCAGCTCAAGCGTTATTCGTCCCTTGAGTATGAGTAATTCATAGCGACGACTTCAATAATTCAAATGCGAGAAATTTTCTACTCTAGGTTTTGTTCCAGAGTGAACTCGGTGCCGAGATAAGCTCTAAGTCATTGTCTCAGGTTAAAGAGATTCAGGTTAAGAAGATTCAACCTGGCCCTTGCCTTAAAGACAAAGTCCCTTCCATTGAAAACTCAATCGCGGACGTAAAGTTGCCGAGAAGGCGGAATAAGAAGTTATCCAAGACCCTTTCATGCGCTCGCTTCAAGAATCCTGGAACTTCGTTTCACGACTGACCGCACTCTGAAACATACAATTTTTATCTGCCCGTAAAACGGAGTCCGCGGTTTTTATCTGTCCATGACGCGGAAGTGGTTTACACACCCTCCCCTGCTCCATCGCATTTTCTTTCGTGTTGAAATTCTCTCTCTTATTCCATTTTTTCCACGCTATGCTTTTCTTGAAGAGATATATAAAATCCATCAATAAGTTCTTGAAAACTCTATACATTTCAATTTTTGTACAACTCACACCAACACACAAATGGTATTAACCTCAGTGATTTTTCGATTTAAGTTATTCACTTGAGACACTTGGACTGATGAGTTTCATTAACGAGTCATTAAATTAAACAAGAGAAAAGATTGAATAATTACGAGTTCTGGCTAACCGTTGATTTTTTTAAAAGTCGAATTAATCATTCAGTATTTAATGAGATGATATAACTGTGAACGATATGGTCGCTTTCACGACCATATCTTTCCTTATACGAGTACGAGGACCAAATTACTTCATTCGTATGCAAATCAAAGTATTTAATGTGATTCTGCTCTATAACCTATTCATTAAACTTACGGAATGTCGGAAATGCTTCTGAGGGAATTTCGATCAAATTACTTTAAAGGAATTGACGAAAGTTCTTCAATAATGAAGGCTCGCTTGATAAAATTAGAATGAATGAATAAAATATGATTAATTGTTAGTACGATCGATATACTATTTTTTCGCATATAATTAATATTTTTTATACTTAACTGATAGTATTTTTCTATTTATCTGAGTACGGTATCTTTTAACAGATATTCAGGATTTAGTGAGCAGCTGGAAAGCAAAGATAAACAAGATTCATTTAGAAGTTTTAGGGGGGTACAAAGTATCCAAGATTTGAATGTTATAGTACAAGCATCTTCGAATAAAAGAGGATCATGTACCTAGTTTCTTTAAGTTCGAGGTGGGATGAGACGGGTTACGAGAGAACGGTTAACGGGTAGTTTGGGGGATGCAAGAACCGGAAGAAAATTCAACAGATCGATTCTTAGTCCGCGGGCTGTTACAACTTTAACTAGAGCTTGAATAAACTCAGTTCACGCAGTCATCAAGCTATACAGACTTGCTATGATGAATAAAAGATGACACTGTTAAACTCCATCTAACACTTCTTCAAAATTCTTAATTCGCTCCCACTCTCTTTATTTCGAATTGAATTTTACAGTTTTATTATTATTTTACATATTTGGGGATATATTGCATATTATTATTTTTAAATTTACTAAAATTTTGTGTATTTGACAAGTTGCTTTTTTTTGGAAATAAAATTATGTGAATTCCCATCTAAATATTTTTACAGTATACCAATAGTACACACGGATCTCACGGGAGAGACAACTTTTGTTTAACGGTAGCTAAAGAGACACCGAACCGATTCGAATGTGCACAGTGCGAAAAAGGTTTTTTATATTCTATTTTTTTGTCTCATAGGAAAGACCATGTCGTTTGCGACAAGAAAAGTAACACAAATATTGCATGCTGCATATATCTTCGATCCTGATTTCGAAAAGTCCTTCGATGCGCCTTCATAATTCATAATTCTTTATAAATAATTAATAAAAATTAAATAAATAAATACTAGAGCATTAGTATGGCTGCACTCCTAGGGCCTACTTAGGCTGCCCAGTTAGCACCCAAATAGATCAACGTGACGAACTAATTTGGCGCTAGATAGATTTTATAGCTAGAACCCCAATAAAAGTGGGACAAACTAGTCAGAACCCGACTTTGGTCCTAGTAAAATTTCTACCATGAAACCGAGGAATTTAAATAATTCAGTTTTAGTAGTTCTACTCAAATATGACTCTTCTTAACGGAGATTGTAAATTAGCAGAGTTGTGTGCGTGTGGCACATTGTCCTCGTAAATTAGAAGTTCATTCATTTATTTATGGAAGACAGTACTCCCATTACTTGGCAAACAGGTTGATAACCTGCATTGCTTGACTGATTGTATTTTGTAGGGAAATTTCCAAATATCTGGAATATTCGGTTGGCTTACTGCTGAATAATCACGTTGTGGTAAGCAAATTTCCAGAAGCAGAGATAGGTGAGATTATCATACAAGAACACTTGATATTGATTCACTGAAATATTATGTTATGTGTTCGTAAACGTGTTAAATACACAATAAATTCACTGAAGTCGAAAAATTATGTCCTTGAACTCTATTAGGAGAGTATGAGTTTAAATTACAAACTGAGATTGCACAACACACAATGACATAACATTTCCTTTTAATAAGTTGTTTGTTTTATCGGAAATACATTTCTAGTATGGATTTAATTAACTTCTAAGATTGACACGTGTATAATCCAACGATTATGTAACTACATAGAAAACTTTCTAGCAGGCTATAAACATTTTCATTTAGAATGGAAAATAATTTTCTGAACCAAGTTAAACTTGACAGACGTTTTAATAAATGTTGAGAAATAAATCTCGAAAGTTAATTGCGTTTTGCATTTGAAAATGTCTGAATGATTTTATCCAATCAACTACTAGTCTTAATCCTATCGTAGATATCTTCTTTTAAAGAATTTTTCCTTATACATTTATTTTTACTGTGCACATCCGGACTTAAAATCGAAAGCAGAAAGGGGGAGGGGGGTTGTACAAACAAGAGAAAACTGTGAGAAGCGGCAGGTTGGAGAGAGTGAAAGCCGCAGAAGGCGCTGAAGCTGAAGATGAGGAGAATCGTGGGGAAATGTGTGGGTGAGAGAGACTTCGAAGGGTAGCAAAAGACTAGGAGATGTGCTATAAGTGGAAGGAGGGACTGAGTTCAAATAATTTAGCCTCGCTGTGGGGTTAGATCCGCAATTTCGTTTGAAACATTCATGAGAAATATCCGCCTCTCGGTACCGCAGCTGCAACGTTTAAAGAATTGCGTCGCGCCCGTTTACTTATCTAGATGGCTTCTTACTCGGAACTCCGACCGAGAAACAGGGATTTTTTTGTCATATAACTGGATAGTTGTTTGTGTTTCGCCAGCACGACTGAAGCTAATAAAAAAGAAAGTAATTCTACGTGACACTCTGACCAAAGAACATTTTCACCACCCTCTGACACTCAACCCTTAGTCCACCCCGAAACCAATTCTTACAAGCCAGAAAAATCATCATCGAAATGTCCCATAACTTCTCATTTCGAAAACACGTCTCGTAGTTGTAGCTTCTGCTGCATTCATTTTTTAGGGAATATTTTCTGAAAGTGGACAGGAAGCTGTTGACTTGTAATGTTTGAGGACATAAAACTGAAATTTATGACGTACTTCAGATTTCATTAATGGGCCGAATTGCATTAATATTTCATTCTTTCGGACACCCGATAATTCATTGCGTGTTTACTTAAAGGAAATGAAGTTTTAATCAGACAAAATGATACTTTGCGAATAATTTTGCATCCCAAATTTTGAAAAGCAACAAGTTTAATATCAATTTCAAATTTATATAATAATTCAATTAACTTCCTACATATATACATTTGCAAAAGCATCTTCTATAATCTCTTGTTCAGCTTGAATAGTCATCTATAATTCATGATTCGCCTTAGCCCAGATTTCTCATTTCGTCAAAGAGGTTTAGCTCTCATTGAAAATGCATGAATCTTGAAGCGCGAGGAAATAAAAATTTCTCAATTATTGAAAAGAAAAAAAAGTTCATTTGAGAAAAACGTTCATTAAAGTTGTAAACTTCAGATGTCGAATGAATATTTCTAGAAAAGCTTATAATTATCAATTCTGAATGTCTTTCTCTAATTAATCTAATTTAAAATTTACAAATTGAACTCATTTTATGAAGAGGCTGAAAATATTTACTTTGAAATTCGAGGTGTTTCACCTCCGGGCACTAAAATGAAATTAAGCCTGCATGGCTGGTTCTTGAAGTGAGGGAAATACGTCAGTCAACCGATGTCTGACCATATAACTCTTCCTCCACTTAAAATATATATAATTCCCTGACAGGTTTCAACAGCAGTAGTACAAGGAAGTATTTATTACAGGGTATCACAGTGTTACTAAATTTTGAACTTTGCCCTCTCTATTATCCTTGTTGCGCATACTATGCGAACCAAGGATAATAGAGAAGGCAAATAAAGCATGAATAATGGGCGACTGTCACAAGTTAAGACAGACTAGAAAAAGGAGAATTTCGTCAGATGCAGGAGCATTAGGTGAACCCCTAACGAACGTTAAGCTAAGTAAGCACGTTAACCTCGCCTAAGAAAAAGCGGGAGCCATCCCCATAGACTTTGGGTAACTCTCGCGTTAATGCTCGCGGTAGTGGAAAAGAAGCCGGCGGCTCAAGAATGCCATTAAAATACATTAGATTGCGAGGGTAGCATCGGCACGACTCCTAATGGAGTCACGCCCAGCTTGGTACGCAAAGAAGGATAAGAACTGGAAATTGGCGTCGTTTCATTTTGGTTTGTAAATACTAAATACTGTCTGAATTGTAAATACATGAAATACCCGCTGGGAAAAAGCTTTCCTTCATATAGGAAACAGAAAATGTAAATATTCAGAAATGTTAAAGCTTGCAAGTTGAAGAATGACTATTTTAATGAGATGGAGGAAAATGTCATTGAATTATAACAGTGGGTTCGAAAACGACAGTGCTTTATATTATCAGATTTTTCAAAGTCTTTCTCAGTACCTGGCGGCACGTGAAACAGCGGAACGACTGTGAATCGATATATAACCAGACGTTCTTTCTTGGACCGCTGCTTCAAGACGAAAAGAAAGGAAGCCAAAAACGACAAAAAAGACTTTTGATTAAATCGAGCCGATCGTATTTGCGCGAACGTGACTGTGGATCGTCAGGTTCACCTTTGGTCGATACCCTCTAAATAAATAACATGGGTCATGGCCATTAAATGAATTAGCTGCCTTTGATTTTATTGTCTCGACCCTCTTTCGTAAACCAGCCCATCACTCCCTTGATCCCTCACCTCAACTCCTTAGCTTCAACTACTTCTGTGCGGCTTTTCCTTCCCGCTTTTATATTGCAGATCTAAGGGAATCAAAGGTTGATTAAAGGTAGATGCACATAAAACGACGAACCAACCGCTCCGATAATTGCCTCTTTCAGTAACGTAATAAGTATCTCTTGGGAGAAAAAGATTTCAGGATATGATGAGGTTGCGAAATGTTATTCGTACTTGAAGAATGTACCTACATCTTAAGTAAAGTTCTGATTTTACAGAAAAATGTCTGGTTAAAGAATCTTCATCGTATTTGAAACGACGGCAAATATTTTCATCCCCTTTTCCAACCCCATTTTTCAAATCCTTTTTGCATTTTAAAAGACAAAAGAGTTGTAATAGGTTATTATAAAATCTGTCCTATACATTTTTTTATTATTCTGCGATACAGAAATTTGGCATATGGAATTACAAACGTTGGCTGCATTCGAAATTATTATTTAATAGAAGACTATGTAATACATAGGGCACGTTTGGTGATGCGAAACGGTCCACAGAATTATTCCACAGTTGCACGAGATTATGATAAACGGTGCTCGACCATCTGTCTCGCAAAGTTCAAGCGTGTTAGCGGTATTTTGACTGCAGACTAAATCTGCAGCGTGCAGTTCTGTTCTACATGCCACAAAAAACATGAATTATGCTATTTATTACAAGCAACTGCATTCATTATACACTTCATGCTTTGTTTGGAAATGTTTCAGAAAATATATCGCCTTATTAAACGCATCATATTTCAAGCGCTTCATATTTTGCAGAAACTTGTTTTGTAATATTAATTTGAGGTGTCCTTTCCTCAGAAGGCAAAAAAAAGTTCATAACTTCTTACAAAAAAGTTTTTCTTCAAAACATCAATTAGAAAAGTACCAGTAAATAGATTAAGTGGGAATTTATTATTTTCACTTATTTTTCAGCACAAAATCAAAGGAACAAAATCGTTTAACCTTTTTAAGTTTTAACTTTGCATAGCAGCTGCGAAATCAGGTGTAAATTTCGTAAGAATTTCACCCAGACGTAGAGGCATCTCCTTGAAAATTACGACTCGAGTGAATAGAAAAGATTCGACATTCCAGGACAATAAATCACTGGCTGGAATTTCCTTTCGTTGCCTCACAGTGTCCACATAGACTTTAGGCCTCTGGGATGTTCAGTACTTCCTGGACAAGAATCCGCTGAGTAACGTCGATGCGATCGTGGTGTACAAAATATATTAACCTAGGTCGAGTTGGTGTGCCGACCTCATCCACACACGTCCCCTTTCAATTATCGGTCGCTCAGTACTTCAGCTTCGTGTGAGATACTGTGAAAAAGAAAGAATTGGAGATAAAGAATAAGAAAGGAGATAAGCGAAGCTCAACAGTGTCGGAATCCACGCTTTCGCTTTTCAATTACATATACCATCCTCCTAAAAAAAAGATCAATTCTATCATCATCCTAGTATGAACATCTGCAAATAAAGCATAAAATCTACGCTGCTCTGATTCTAGAAGACCATATTTCTAAGTAACGTTCCTTTTTAATAAAAAAAAAAAAACGCCACAGATGAAAACCAGATATAAAATGAGCTTATGAATAGATGTCGATACTTCGATGCTCATTGCTATTTTATAATGTTCTCATATTTTTGATAAAAAAGAAAATTGATATAGTGATGCCTTTTAAAAAACGTACAATTTTATCACTTGGTCTCTACCTAATTGACCATCCTTTCAATTATTTATGTGCGAAAAAGCTTCTAGTGCAAACGAAGGTTAATTTAGTTTTTGAACTACATGTAAATTAAATTGAAATTTGTTGCTCCATTGTTCCAGTGAAAAGGTTTACTTGATGCCTACGCAAATTTCATATCATTTTTCCATTTACTCATCTCCATATAAAAATTCAAAGTGGAAAGCACTCAGTACTGCAATTGGACATTTATAGAGCGCAATCTTTTTTTTTATCGCTCGCAAGTCCAATGTACATACCGCATCCATCAGAAAAATAAAATATCCATTACGAATTTTTAAAAATGAGAAGAATAAACTTGAATTAGTACAAGACAAATTTATAAATATTAATTTTATTTCTCCTTTCTGTTACAGGTGAGTTGAACTTCTATTATTTGTTACTCAAGATTGCTATGTGAGTAAAAATGATATTTTTTTTAGTCTGTAACGAGAGAAGGAAGGTTGATCAAATTAAGCTAAGAAAATTTATTTTCTGACATTCTCTTTCACGAGATATTTCCATTTCATGAGTTTCCATTTTCTGTTTTGCCATATTTCTACTTCCAAAAACGCCAGAAAGCGTCGAGAAATAAATTTAGCGTCAAATACAAAATTGCAAGTGCATTATTGCGTCAGTGTCAAGCTAGTCAGTTTGTTGAAGCAGGCATGTGTCGAAAATATTGGAAATAAAACTCTTTTGGATGCCGCTCAATGGTTCACTCAAAAAATAAATTGAATTGACGACTTAAATAAACGCTATAACAATTCAGTAGGTTCGATATGCTTTTGGCATAAACTCGTAATTACAAATTGGCTGGTTAAAAGATCCTCACAATAATCAGAAAGTTTGCTAATTTACCAATACTGATTCAAGGAAACCGACAGTTTCCTGATTACCGAACAACTTTTTTACTAAAGTTTAACGGTACTTTTACCTCCCTTAAACATTTTCATATAGGTTTCAGTAGTTACTCTCAACTTTTATACTTCTTAAAAGTGATTTTATTATGACTTATTAATTTTGTCAAATATGTTCATTTAATATTTTTAAAACTTTTCACAAAAACTTCTGCAATTTACGGGATAAACGATTTTCACAATAGAAAAAATGCTGTCACTGTTACAATTTCCTTTGAACATAAATCATTTCTGTAAAATTATATTTTTTTCCCCTGTGTCGTCTTTGACCCAGTTAAGAGTAAAGCTTAACTGATTTATTAAAAATATTGCTTATCTCTAAACCGAAAACTCATCTTTTAAAGTTCCATACAAACATATAGATAACACATGATAGGAACCAGAAAACAAGTTTGTAGCGTGGATCTTTTCCTCGGAGGCCAGGAATGAAGGATAACCGAGGGGAGTCATTGAGGTTGCAGACCTCTTCAGAGTTAAAACGCGTTGGGGATTACGTAAACTCCGGACGTTTGCTGCCGGGTTGAAATATTTCCTATCGTGTTGGGGATAAGAAGCGCCTTGGCCATCGCATCGGGCCGATACTAGCGGCAGGTATTCGGTGGAGTAAAGGTTGTAGGTTTACACATGGGAGCAAAGTTTTGCTGAAACGTTGCCGCGTATAAATCTTGTTTACAGATGGGCAAGCTCAGGTGATGTGTGGTGCGCCGCTCGTCAAAACTTAAAACTCACCGACAACTTTTTGAATTCGCGCGGGACTAGTGTACACGTGGCAGTAATACCAATAATTTTCGCAACAACTCTCTGAGACCCAAGGTCTCGTCGGAGTTGAGGCTATCCTACGACGAAATTTCAGCCCGCGAAACCACATTGTATGTCCCGAGACAGAACTCAAAGGTCTCCTGTTATTTGGAAAATCAAATTTTCTACAGAACGACTGAAACTTAGGATTGGATTGAGAAAAGCGGTTTACATGTCAACGTTGTAGAATTAAGTTATCCTCGACCTCAGCTCAGAAACTTGAAATTTCCTATGCAATGGATGAAGTTATATTGTAGAAAAACAGTGGGATGGTCTGGATAGGATCTGATCTAAGAAACCGAATGATGTAATGTGATTGTCGATTATTCTATAAGAAAATGTCTGGAGTTTGAGTAGATTCTATTTATAAGACATTTTTCTATAAAATTGCGTCATCCGTTCAATATTCATATTCAATATTCTTCAATACTGTTATTGTAGTTATGGACCGTAAAACCTCTCGTACAGGTTGATTGTACTCGGATGCTAAACATCTGCTGGTTCGTAAAAAAGGTCGTTGAGAGTGAGTACTGAGTAGTCATATAAGATCAATAGAGACGAGTTACGAGTGCGCTATTCAGTTGGCATTTAAGTGAATTAGAGAGTGATCATTATCTTCGAAATGTCTGTTCTTTCTATCATGATCAGCCCTTTATGTCAAAAGATAAACTATACGCGAAACTCGTTATGTATTAATGTATTTTTCATCATTTTTTTTGCACTATCTTCTTAAAGAAATAATTCCTGTATCATAGAGCCAGCGTAAAATAACTAAAGAAAGTGAGAATTCTATTTTCTCGTATGCATGGATCATTAAGAAAAATAACTGTCTGCATTTTTCAGATGTTGTACACTCGAGCACGTGATTTTCTGTCTTTTCGCTGGTAGGATTAGAAGCTGTCGTTTCGCAGGGTATTGTTAAAGTGTCGTGTTGCGGCAGTAATGCGAAGTGAACACGAGAATCGTACTTTACGGTTTAGGTATATATATATATAGGTATTTATATATAGGCTGAATATATATATATATATATATATATATATATATATAAAAGGGTGTAAAAGAAGGGATGGTTTGGTGACTTTCTCTACAATGTCAGCGTGAAACTGCGGCAGCGGTTGTGCTTCAAGAAAAATATAACGACAGGACCGAGGATCTGTTTCCAGGGATGACAAGGGCGATCTCTCAATTTGCGTTGTCAGCATTTCACTCGCAGATAGATAACGACTTCATTACGGCTCTCATCAGATATAAATGACATATTTGATTTCAGTCGTCGTCGGCAGAAGTATCTCCAGGTTCGTTGTCTGTGTAATGAGAAACGCCTCTTTCCTATAGACCTTCCAATAGCGAGTGAGAAAGCACTGCTCTGAAAGATCTGCTTCTGATTGAGAATAAAGTCATTTAATTTTCACTAAAATTGCGGAGCAATGTCCTCATTGATTATAGATAAAAATCGTTATATGATGTAATGCGAAACTAATATAGCGGAATTATTCAACAACTATCTTGAAATCTTGAAATACTTGACAAGAATTTGGATTCAATAAATCTCTTCTGAATTCGTAAAGCTTAAAATTGATGAGATTTATTGACATGACTCTTGACGTGTCAAGTCTCTCAATGATATCGATCGTTGGAAAAGAACGACACTCGAATGCATTTATTTAGCTGGAGAATTATTCGGTGATTAGGTCTGGAGTAGAAATCGATGTACGATCACTCGTCGTTCAATTACCATTTCAATTCGACGATGGAAAATGTGTGCTGCTCGAGAGTGAGTTGCAAAGAATCGATTGGCGAGTTCTCCAAGTGAACCAATTTACGCGCAACGAGCTGCATAGGGAATGCCGAACATGCGTTCGGACCAATCGCGGATTTTGTTTCTGTCGAAGGATCTTTTACGAAATTGCATTTCGCCTGCTACTTCTGTTTAATTTGTGTGGATTTACAAATACATGTACAGAATTTAAAAATGTTAATTTATAGGGGTTTCATTTTTCTGAAACTGATTTAAGAAAGATATAATTATTTGATAAAATTTGAATGAATCACCTTTTTATTCACGGCAGCCAACTGCTAGGGAAAAATCTGCAGCTTTAGTGCACTTCAAGCAGTGCAAAGTACATTTAGCTAAATGAAAATTTAATGGAGACTTTCAAAACTTATTATACGTGTAGTATAGATATCTATAGCAATTTAAAACCTTTTCTAAATTTTTTTGATCCAATTTCCCAGATGAGACTTACATCGATTCATTTTCCGGAGGTATTCACTTTTCCCGTTTCCTTCTGCAGAATCCATACCATCTTCCGGCCCGGTGATAATAATCGCGTCAATCATTGCAAAATCGTAATTTCGCCTCGTCATCGCACGAGTGTGATATTCCATTTCCTTCCTGTGCCATCATTCCCCCTATCGTTAACCTTTCCTAGTCGCTGCATTTTGCCAATGATCCGGTGTTCCGGTATCTCCCACAGGATTTGATTTCTTCGCCTTAGCATCGAGAATTTCTACTGCGTGCTGTGAATCATCGATTTTCTGAAAGCTTCCCTAGAATCCTCAATAAATAGATGGATAGAAGAATCGCTCGATTGTCTCGAACTTCGAAAAGCTTTGCTTAACCGGAACTCACTGGCTGTCGGCTTTCTCTTTTTTTCAAATTTTCCCTTGTTTTTCTTCAATCCATCCATGATATGTTCTCCAAACAAGGATTATGTGTTCCTTCGCTTTTTAAATCTGTAGATTTTTGTATTAACGACTCTGTCAAATTATCCCTTTGATTCAAATCCAAAAAGGATTTCAATTGACCATCTGCATCGTTCAAATTGTTTACATCCATAGTTTTAAAAAATATGCAAAAAAAATGTTGGAACTTATTTCGCTTTCGTATCGCTAAAATTGTCAATGTTTAAAAAGTAAATTATTATTTCAACTTTCCAATTGCCAATTCTTGGCAAAAACATTGCTGTAGCTTTTTCTTCGGAATATCGTCTAAATTCTAAATAAAGTATTAAATGTGCTTAGTAAATCCTAATCTATATATTTTAATATTTGGAAAACCAAAGTAATTGCAAGTTTTGTCAAGGCATTAAAGTTGAAAAACGAAATACTGAACGTGGAAGGTATAAGAAGCGAACTGGAGAAAGAGGCAAGGATTTGGCTCTGGATAAAACGGGATCGAGGGAAGGGAACTTGAACGGCGGGGACGATATACATCTCCAAGATCCGATAAGACAGGATAGATATGTTTCACGGCGCCTTACCTCTTTACCCGTATTAAATCGAATGCCACGGTATTCTCATGCATGCCAATTCTCGTTGAACGCTATCGAGATTTATATGTTAACGTAAATATGTTGCATTGCCTACGAGACTTACCTGCTGCACCCCTTCGTTTACCTCTCTTTGCCTCAGGCAAGATTGGTGCGGAAGCTGAATTATCATACTACGTATGATACCATTTCTCTACACGGAGAAAATTTGCGCGGTAATCATTACCGAAAGTTGTGGTGAAATTGGGATATCGTGACATTTCAGCTTTCTTTCGTCTAGTATCAGTATTATTTAATAAGCTTTTGGGAGCATATGATGAATGTATATTAAAAAATAAATATTAGTACTGTAATTTTTCAAGTCGCGCAATGTAATAGGTGGAAAATAATGATTAACGTAAATACTGTAAGAAGTGAGGAAGTATTCAACGTAAAATACTACCAACAAAATGAAATTTTTTCAAAGATAAATTGAAAATTTCAAAGCAGATGCGTTCAATTTTTCGCATTTACTTTCGTGAGCCTTCACCGAGCTGGACTGGAAGGATTACCGTCCGTTCGGTAAAGCTACCAAGTGTATCTAGAATGTCTAAGAGCGAACTCGCATCAACATCCCGCTCATGCGCAGTAAAGGTTTTCTTAGTAACATAAAAACCACACTGCCCACGAGCCCACGCTTGCCGGTTCACAGTTTTAAATGTTTATAAGGAATATAAAATAAATTGTTCTCATCTTTCAGAAGTTACCTTAATATTTTCCACCTTTCCTATAATTATAATTTAATAATAAACGAGACCGAACGATTTTGTACAATATAAAGATTTAAAATTTCCCGCGTCGCCCGCGATTATCGATATACGACGCGTCACGAACTGTATTGACCAATAAGGAATCGGGTCCACACATTATATAGCATTACAGTTTTTCGATATTATTTATTATTTATTATTGCTTTTGAAGTAAATTAAAAATTCAATCAATACAATAAAATGCAATATAATATAAAAATTCGTTCATTTTGAACATTCAGAACTTCAACCACATGATATTTTCATTCGCTCCTATTATATCTTTCTCGCAAGTGGTGATACTTTCTACTAGTTAGTATATAAGGACGATTCAAATCTATACTCTCAGCGTAGTGCGTGCGATTCGCCGAATATAGCGATAGTTTTATATATGTATTAGTCATAGCAAAATAGGTTTATGTATTGTACTCATATATATAGTTTAGTTTACCATTAAAATTGTATATATAATATGTAAAGCATGGTCAGTTAGTTGAAGGGTTTGATGTATGTATTTGTAAAATATACATACATTAATAACGAGATTATTTTTTTTTCTCTCCAAGCTGTATCTACCAAGCCGTGCGGTACTGAGTACCGCACGGCTTGGTAAATTCTCAAGTCCAGGAGCCTAAACTTTCTTGTGGTTTAGTACAGGACGTTCTCATGAGCAGTGCGGTACTCTGTACCGAAAGCTTGGTAGATTTTCATGTAATTCCTTTTACAGTGCTGTACGTGAAAATTTACCGAAATGTCACGATATCCCAATTTCACCACAACTTTCGGTAATGATTACCGCGCAAATTTTCTCCGTGTATATACATATTCACGTATGCATCTAAGCATTATCGACTTTTGTGTTATGTTAAAATTAACTCGCTCAATTCAGCATCGACACGGAAAAGCTTCTTCCTATTTGAAAAGGTTAAAGGTTTTCGAGTTTAAATTGATCGCATGACTTTACATTGAAGTTATTTTTAGAAAGTTGTAAAAATTAAAAAGCTGAGGGTCTATATTTTTAGATCGAACTCTTTTCATACAATAATTCCAGTAATAATTTCAGTAAAACATATTCCTACTCCAGAAAATAAAACTATAAATTAATTTTAGAATTGAGAGAAATTGAGTAGTAGAGGTCAATGTATGTCCAGACAATCAGATGTGTTGAAATCCGAATTTCAAACAGTGAACCTTCATTTATAGAGAATCTAACACAATGTTCATTACTATGTTTCCTGTTCGATTTCCTGTATCATTTTCAGGGAGAAAGCTATTTTCAGGAAATGGAAGCAGGAACAATACTTGTGATATATTAATTCATGTGTGAATATAAACACTAGAGTTTTGCTTATTTTGTAATCAAGCTGATCTAAAAGCGGAGACGATGGTAGAGTGCTTGAATTTTTTACAAGTCTATCGAACTTCTAGATAGGTATTTCGAGTCCCTTGGTTGGATGAAACCGAACCTTTTTCCACTACCCATCGATGTTACTTTAGATCGACTTATGCCTCGGTCACATTCCGTGACGGTGAATATTTTCCCAAGTTTGAAACATTTTCTGCTAAATCGATTGCACTCCTGACCCCAAAACGCGACTGACATTGTATTGCTGACTAATGTTTTCCTGCATGACGAATTTACGCAATTTATTTTCGTAATTAAAATTTCTGTTGAGTACAAAAAATACCAAATTAAATTTAAAAAGGTTTTTGCATGAAAATTCACTAACTTGGCCAGCTGTCCAAGATCTTATTTTTTATGCTAAAAAATAGTTTGTTACAATTTATTTTACAAGATATTTTTTTTTATTTCTCTCCTTTTATGCTATGATTTTTTTAAGCTTGACCTGAATTGAATGGAAGAGAGTTAGTAGTGAAATGCAAGAGATAAAAGTACTGAATGCTGCATATTTGCTTCCATTTTGCAATCGACAAGCCTTTGAAAGAGGAAAGAATGAAGGAA
Organism: Synergus itoensis; assembly: GCA_904066005.1. Classification (NCBI taxonomy): domain Eukaryota; kingdom Metazoa; phylum Arthropoda; class Insecta; order Hymenoptera; family Cynipidae; genus Synergus; species Synergus itoensis. The sequence goes on along the minus strand of CAJFCP010000036.1, from coordinate 6,698,820 downwards.
TAGAACGCAGGGTGAATATATTGACTTGAGTCCCCTGATTTTATTTTCGAAGCGGACGTAGCACAAGAACTGGATATCTCGTATCAATCCGTGAGATCCAACTTTTCATTCGATGAAATGCTCACTATACTTCTCAAGTTTCTAATAAAGTCTAGCATTACTCACAATGCAATATGGGATATTCAGTTGTGCTGCCCGTCGCATAAAAGATTATTCTGTTGATTGTTTTATGTAAACAAAAAATTCAGAGATTATTAGAGCCTCATTTTTTAAAATGACTAACCCCTAAACAGGATTGAAGAACAGGGAGAGCCATTCAGTATTCTATATTTGAAAGGTTGATTAATTATAGAATCTGCTCCAACAGTTTTTTTCTTCAATTAATTAATGCATTTTTTTGACATCTCTTTAGCGAAAATATCATGTTTTTTTGGATTCAATTCGGTCACATGCTGAAATGTAATTTCCCTGTCCTATCTCTAAAACGTCGATTTTCAATCTTTGATGTCGGGGCATAAAATCGAAAACTGAATTAATCCTGGATAAATTAAAAAAATTTGATGAGTAATTTAAAAGCAGTAAAAATAGAGATCACTTCTGTTGAGAATTTGATTTATTTTAGGTATATTATAAAATAGGTGAACAATGATGTTTGATGATTTTCGATCACCAAACATGTTGAAGGCTCCGCTATTTGAAATAGACAACTAATCTCATATCTGAAATGTACTGCTGCGAGAAGTACGTATTTTGTATTCGAGAGAAAAAGAAATCCTGTAACGTGAATTCAGATGAATTCAAAGTCAATGGCTTCGCTGACGATTCCGGCAATCTTCGCTTAAATGCGAACAGCATTTTGTTGCGATGCAGAGTGGAATCAATCGACGAGTGGGTAGGGTAATGGCTTCTCGCCCGATGAATTTAAGTCACGTAGAAAAACTATTTGAACGGCGTAAATTAGCATTCCAACTGGGTGAACGGATGGTCGGAGGTATTTTGTCTGCAAAGACAATCACAAAATCACGCGAAGCTTTCACCGATAAAAATTATTCAAATAACTAAAAGAAAATGGACAAAATTACTATATATTCATATGCTGCATTTTAACAAGAAAATTATGACGATAACGAATTGTTATTGTTGGAAACGGAGGATAGAAGGAAAGAATTTATGACGATAAAAACAATTTCGTAGAAGTGCGCCTGGAGCTTTAGTCAAGAATAACGACATGATTAGGAGGTTTAAAGAAGCGGAAAGGATTATGTACATCTATCACCTTACGTCGGTTAAACTGCAATATTGGAAGCAGCTTTTAAACGCTGGTTTTAACGTTCGAATCACGAGGTATTATCCTTGTATTAATAACGGCGATAAATCAACAACCGCAGGAATAACGTTCGACTTTAGTTCAATATTCCTCTGGTATTGTGATACAGAATAGTGCACTCCTGGGACCAGATATGCGAGGTTGCCGCGTATGGTGGTGAACGAAACACGGGCAAGAGGAAGACAAAATTACGGTTGTAACCTGCATAATGAAATACTTGCGAGAAACTCGTATACAATGCGGTCGAGAGATTTAGAAGTTCGGCATTTCTACGAGCTGACGACGAACGATCCTCTTAACACGAATCTGTTTCAACGGAAAATCCATTTTTCTCTCTGAGCAGGCCGGCCAACAGGGGCGGCGCAGATAGTATGGATGCCATGGATAAATCCATACATGGGAATTTTCATGTATGGAAATTCCATACATGAAAAACTGTCTGGAAAGATAATGATTTTTGTTTCAAAGTATTAAACGAATTTATATCTAGAAATGTTGTACGAAGGAAAACATTTTCTTTCAAATAAAGAAAAAGCAAAGAAAAAAATTTCGGTCTACCCCTCCCCATCGTAAATCCATACATGGAAAAAATGGGCTGCGCCGGCCCTGCATTGTTTTCCTACTAAGGGCTCACTGGCACCATTAGTGAAAAACTGTTAAGTTGCA
>CAJFCP010000036.1:6668619-6696727 GCA_904066005.1 Synergus itoensis | reverse complement strand
CATGTATGGAATTTCCATACATGAAAAACTGTCTGGAAAGATAATGATTTTTGTTTCAAAGTATTAAACGAATTTATATCTAGAAATGTTGTACGAAGGAAAACATTTTCTTTCAAATAAAGAAAAAGCAAAGAAAAAAATTTCGGTCTACCCCTCCCCATCGTAAATCCATACATGGAAAAAATGGGCTGCGCCGGCCCTGCATTGTTTTCCTACTAAGGGCTCACTGGCACCATTAGTGAAAAACTGTTAAGTTGCATAAGTAGAAAAGGCACAGTGTGGTCAGACACTTTTTTAATTTGCAAAATTATATTCTAATTATCCAGATTTTTATTTTATATATCAATTTGATGCCTGACTCTTACACACCTTTTCTACTGTGTCTGAGAAAAGTATATTTAAATTAGATGGCTGACAACAACGTGGTTTTACTACTAACAATAAGGGCTCACTGGCGCCATTAGTGAAAAACTGTTAAGTTGTATAAGTAGAAAAAGCACGATGTGTTCAGACACGTTTTTTAATGTGCAAAATTATATTCTAATTATCCGGATTTTTATTGTATATATTAATTCGATGTCTGACTCTTACAGACCTTTTCTACTGTGTCTGGAGAAAGTCTATTTAAATTAGATGGCTGAAAACGACATGGTTTTACTACTAAGGGCTCACTGGCGTGATTAGTGAAAAACTGTTTATTATATAAGTAGAAAAGGCAGGATGTGTTCAGACACGTTTTTTACTGTGCAAAATTATATTCTAATTATCCGGATTTTTATTTTATATATTAATTTTATGTCTGACTCTTACAGACCATTTCTACTGTGTCTGGAGAAAGTCTATTTAAATTATATGTCTGACAACAACGTGGTTTTACTACTAACAATAAAGGCTCACTGGCGCCATTAGTAAAAACCTGTTAAGTTGCATAAGTAGAAAATGCACGATATGTTCAGACACGTTTTTTATTTTGCAAAATTATATTCTAATTATCCGGATTTTTATTGTATATATTAATTCAATGTCTGACTCTTACAGACCTTTTCTACTGTGTCTGGAGAAAGTCTATTTAAATTAGATGGCTGACAACAACATGGTTTTTACTACTAATGCCTCACTGGTGCCATTAGTGAAAAACTGTTTATTTTCATAAGTAGAAAAGGCACGACGTGTTCAGACACGTTTTTTAATGTGCAAAATTATATTCTAATTATCCGGATTTTTATTTTATATATTAATTCGATGTCTGACTCTTACAGACCTTTCCTACTGTGCCCGGAGAAAGTCTATTTAAATTAGGTGGTTGACAACAACATGGTTTCAGGGGCAGCGCAGACAGTATGGATGCCATGGATAAATCCATACATGGAAATTTTCATGTATGGAAATTTCATACATGAAAAACTGTCTGGAAAGATAATGATTTTCGTTTCAAAGTATTAAACGAATTTGTATCTAGAAATGTTGTACGAAGGAAAACATTTTTTTTCAAATAAAGAAAAAGCAAAGAAAAAAATTTCGGTCTACCCCCTCCAGCGTAAATCCATACATTGAAAAAACGGTCTGCGCCGGCCCTGCCGGCCAAGACCGCAAAATTCATTTCTGCGCTTGACTTGGTGCTCAGCCAGTTCAAGTGCTGATACAGTACTCTCAAAAAGAGGAAACCCAGTTGCACAGTTTGTAACTGAATTTTTCTCATCAGAATATACACTTTCTGTTTGCTCAACAGAAAGTAAACATGAAATAATTCTTTTTCTAGGTATCGCTTTAAAACTTTGTAACATGTCCATGAATAATGTAAATTATGGGATTTTACTATGAAATTTATACGTAACAAATTATAATAATAAAATGGAATTCTTACTCTCTTAATCTGAATTAGTAAGAAGTTACTAATGAAATAGTGCCGATTCGTTTACTAACTCACTTTAGTAAGCATTTTTACTATCAATTAGTTAAAAACTACTAATTTACAGTAAAAAACTACTAATTCATTCAGTTAGGCTTACTAATTGATTTAGTTACCCTTATTAAATGAATTAATTGTTTTGTACTGTGGATTACTAGTTTTTAATTAATTGTTAGTAAAAATGCTTACTAAAATGAATTAGTAAACGAAACGGCACTAATTCATTAGTAATCTCTTACTAATTCAGATTGAGAGAGTATGACCGAGGGGATAGATTTCAAAATTGAAATACAATACTTCTGGCCAGTGTGGAAATTTGTCAACCCTCAAAAATGTGTGGAGATCCAACCAAACGATTCATCACAATCAAAATTTGGATAATCTAACTCTTTTCATACCCCAGGTTATTTTCTATAATATCTATTTCTGACACAATGAAATTCAAACCGAGCACTGGAACTAAGTACAAATCATATGAAATCAAAATTAGTGATTTAGTAATTATAGCATTAAATACATTATGAAGCAGTATAGGTACATAATAAACCCTAAATACACAATGTTCCTATCAGGTAATGCACTCAGTATATGACAGGCTTGGTAAACGCAGATTATGTGATTTCGGGCAGGACTTAAACCGCTTCGGATTAAGTCACTCAGGATTTCGCAACAACCCACTAGCGATATGCGAATGATAACGACGCCTACAACTATGTGTAGCGATAATGTTAATCCACGTCCATTAGCCTTACATGCAATACACTAAACACAATATATACTACCAGAATTATTGATTCGTAAATTGTAACGTTGACACGTGTTACGGATGTGAGAACAGGTTTGCACGTCTCTGATTAGAACAAGAAAAGAAGAAGTGGGTGCGGGCGCCAATTAGTTTGCGACTAATGCTACAACGTCGCCGACACCTGCTCTATACGATGTGCGCGCGATTTTTCTCAATTAACCACGTCGTTCGAGCTCGAGATTTTTCTTTAGATTCTATCTCCTATAGAACGACCCTCAACGCCCAACCATAGCATCGACCACTCTTAGTTTCAAAAGCCCACTTCTGCCTCAGACGTAGCGAACAAGGTACTTTTGACCTTCAATTATTTTTGCAACGAAATACAGAAGCTACGTGCTTCTATTGTTCGATACTGGAATGACAAGTTCATTAATTGGTTAGTGAAAGGAAATATCAGAAAAGAGAATATTCTTCTTGTACTATCGCCGTATTCTTCTCATTCTGTAAAGGATTCCTTTTCCAATAATACGTTTCATATTTACCATTTTAATTGGTAGGTTTCCTTATGTTTTGTAAGTAGACCAAATAAAAGGATGCAAAGAACTTCTTTGTTTACCTCTAATAATATTCTTAACAATTTCACCATGTTATCATACTATAGTAATAATCATATCCTAGTTTATCTTTTTTCAAAGAATTTATTCAAAAAGAATACAAAAAGAATACACTGAAAGCTAAAGCTCTATAAAAACTTGATCCGGTAAACAAAGACTGGTTTCGAAAACAATTTCGAGAGCATCCTTGGAAAAAGTATCTTCAATTAAAAAAAAAACTTGAATGCAACGTTTCTTCTTTGGTAAAAGCATATAAACAGAGTGTTGAATGAGATGAGAGGATCCCTGGATAGAATTACACCAATTATCTTTTTTCAAGGTACGTAAAGGTGCTTGATTTACAGACCATGTTTCTTTGAAGCCAGCCTTTGGCAAAAGAGTTGGGCTCTTTTTAATTCTACTTAACAGGTGAATCACCTAGATTGCTTGTCTGGTTGCATTAGCTAAAATTTTAACCCGCTTTAAAAAAAGTTAAGCTGAAACCAGCCCGTACATTCTCATCAAGAAGAAATTTACGTCCAGGTACTAAAGTAAATTACATTTCGTGCGTTTGTAGGTGTTGCGTCCGCATAAAGAGTCGTTCATCGTTCCTGTCCTCGGCATTGTCGTTGCGGACCTGTTTAGTATGCTTTAATCTTTACCCGATGCATATTCATCGGTCAGGTAATAAAAACGTGACCGATCATCGTTAGGATAGTAAATGCTCTCACCTATACACGAACAGAGTAATGGCTTCAGGAAATTCACCGATAAACTCTTTTTTTCCATAGAATATTTAAATACGAATTTTCGATTTTACAGGTAAAGTAAAATGCGATTTCCCATATGAATATTAAAAGATATTCAGATATCATAAAAAATACAAATACAGTACAAACGTGATTGTTGTATGAAATTATAGCATTACCGAATACAAAGTACGAAGGGATTTAAAGAGGATGTTTCAAAACGATAAAATATTTTATTGTAGTTTTTGAAATATTTTTTTTTATGTCAGTCAGTTTTATCTGTAAAAATGTCATTTATCAATTCTGGGTTTTGCCACTTTCAATTCGTTTTAAGAGGATTACGAGCTTTTTGAGAATGCAAAGGAATTCTCTTCGTCTTAGGTAGTTCGTCGACTGGTGAGAAAGATTAACGTACCATCTAATTTAGCTTTAGATAGGTGCTTTTTGGAATGCAAATCAAGATGAAATCCACTCGACCGCCTGCGGAGTAACTGTCTATAGTAGGTATAATATGCTTAGCTTCGGCTCCTCAATATTAGGTCCTTCTACCCCTTTTACAAGAAGAGAAATTTCTCTGCAATACATTTAGATCTCTATTTTCCTCGCTTTTCCCGTCTACTTTACTTTCAACATTCAACTCAATTCAAGTTAGTGTACATAATACATTTTTTTAAACGCATTCATAAGTTCAATTATCAACTAATCACATCCAATCATTTTCCTACCAGAGATTTTAAAATAAACAATTCCTTCAAAAAACTTTTAATATAATACTTTTTCTAAATTGGATTTGACCCAGTTTTAAATCTTAAACCAGTTCATATTTTGCTTTTATTGTAAATGAAACGTGCCAGTTTTACTCATTACGGTAACTCCGTATTCATGGCTTTCATACCCGCTGTTAACACCTTGGGGAGATGTTTCTTTCTCAAGAAAGTCCAATAAATTCTATCTATCTATCAATCTATCTGATGCTTCTTCCAAAGTATTCCCCGAGAGAGCATGTATACAACTACGTTACAGTGTAAAACACTATACGGAACCAAGAAGCGACTATGCCGAGTTGTGATGCCATTCTTTTACGTAAACTGGTTACCCGTTAAATTGAAATCTCTTACGTAAATCATGTTGGAGCAATGGCTTCCAGGGGTTTCTCGCGGTTCTGGACCGGTGGGTACTTAGCCGCATTGCGGGATACCGGCCTGTTCTCTACTACCCTTACTAACCCTGCAAATCCTTGATTTAGTTTGCTCCAAACACATGCGTTGCACTATTATATATTAACTGTGCTTTCTGATCTATTTTTAAAAAAAAAGTTTCGCCAACCAGCAGACAACTTCGAGTATTTTTTTCATAAGATTTATATGAGATGTTTTTGTTAAATTAAACCATGCTTTAGAAGTTGTCAAAATCTTTGTTTATCTCTGCTTTAATTTACGTGAAATTTTATTTCCAAAAAGAGTAATGAAATATTTGAGGCAACTAGCATCATAAAATTAACTCGCCGAGCATTTTACACTTCATCGTAAAGATAATTTCTACTGAAATGTGAAGCATTTAGGATTTTCCCAGGGATGTGTGCAATAATCTGAAAGAATTCTCTATTCCGGAATTCTAAAGTACCTCTGAAAAGCGAGGAAAGCTTGTTCTCACGATCGTAGCAAGACGATAACCCTAAACGTCAAATAGCTCTCGCTCGAACTTGAATCGAGAAGACAATCCCATTTTCGCGCTTATTTTGCACTCGCTTACCTCTAGACCCCTTGACGGACCATTAAATATTTAACGCCTTGGATGCTGTAAAAATCTTGCCCGGCGAAAGCTCGAGTCAGAAAGCTGCGTCGCGCATTCTACAGCCATGCTAAAGAAAAAGTAGAAATACATAGAAAAGCTCGGTAAAAGTTGAGAGAGGAGTACCTTCGGGTCTCCGAAGCGATAGCCTTGGGACCACTGGCGCAATATGGACTGGTAATAAGGCTGTGAGAGCAATATCGCATTTATGGTGCAGGTATAAGCTTTGATCCCGTGGAACTTGATGTTTGCGATAAACGGGATTTTCATATATAACAACGGTTCAGTTGCATACAATGTAGCTTAGATGTATTGTATAAGTTAGTGTAGTGAACATCTTGAACAAAATTAACCACCTTAATCAGAAAAAACCTTTCCTTGCAAGATCTTCAAGATGAAGAAAGCTTATTAAACTTCATAACACATTTTTAAAGGCAGAAAATGTGAAAGGCAGAAAATATAGTCTTCTAATGCCTCATTCTATTATAGACAGTGTACCTACGTGTTTTTCTGGAATTAAATCCCAGCTAAGAAATACGCAAAGTTGCTGGTGGATTGTCTCGCTGAAAAGTTATTGAGAGTCGGCCCTCGATACATTGTTTAGCCAAGTGCTTTGCGGAGTTATTCCTCTGGACATTTTAGCTTGACTCGGCACATTTTCAATTTGGAACTTTACACAAAGTTTACATGCGAAGTTTTGATTTTGTAATGAGAAGCGCACTCGACCACTTTTGCTAGATATTGTTTAGCCAAGTGCTTTGCGGAGTTATTCCTTTGGAAATCTTAGCTTGACTCGGCACATTTACAACTTGGGACTTTATGTAAAGCACATGCACATCCACTCTTACGAATTACTATTTGATAACAGAGCAGCTTCTGAAGATAAATAACTTGATTTAAAGAATATTATCATTTATCGGAAATACACAAGGAGTGGAACAAATAAAAATCGTAAAACTTAGTATATTCTATGAGATAAACGACAAAGTACCTTTGAAAGGTAGTGTGAGCCACTCTTGTCGTGTATTCGACTGCACAGTTTGCCTCGCAAAGCGGATAAAACTTTAGCGAGTCGAGCTCTATTCAGAAAGAGGAAAGGTGAAAGCTTTCCAAGCTTTTTACATCCCAGTGAAAAAGATTATTTTATTTGCTCGATTTCGGAAGTATACCTTGATGGGTGTATAATGGCTGAATGATATATGAAAGTTTATATTTCTTTGATATTTTGATGTGCTGGCAATTCACATAGGATAATAGTGAAGTCAGGCATAAAAAAAGATGAGCAAAATTTTTAAAGAAGATTCGGTTCAATGGAAACGATAATACACGTCGATGTTATTAGAACCAGTTTGTAAATTGTGATCCTGCTAATTATGATATGACTAATAAATTAGTAGTATCTCAGTTTACTAATTGCTTAGTTGATCCAACTATCCATTTTTTCAGTGAAGATGGAAACATGGTTTGATGAGGTTTGCTGATTCATAATTGGAAGAATTCCCAAATGGTTTTAACGATTACTTTATTACACTCGCGTTGTCCAGGTTATTTCGGTACAGCTTCACAATAGCCGCAAGGTGGTTATAAACTAGAACCATTAATTATAAGTGGTCCTGGAAAGCGAAACGACTTCATGCTACAAATTCCGAAGCCCTGCGTTCAGAGCATACCGCGAATGTTTGGTTCACCGTGAAACGCTTCAAGAACATCGGGCCTTCGTCTTCCGGAATTCAAAACTCGGCCATGTCCTCCTTCTTGGCCTTTTCGTTATGATGAAGAAATTCCATTCATCGATTATTATTATGTCAAGAGTTAAATTTGCTGTACATTTTTTAAGCGTGAAAGTTTTTATATCTTTTTCAACCTATTTCAAAAATTTGAATAAAGCAAGCAGACTGAGGGGCCTTCCATAAATTACGTAACACTTTTCTCGCCTATTTTTTGTATCCCCTCTCCCTCCTGTAACAAATCGTAACAATAATGTTTGGACCCTTTCCTTACAAATTTTTTGAATCTTCAAATCGTCTGAAGTTCATGAAAATTTCTTCAATTCTTTAACATCATTTTTTTTAAACGTAGGGAAATCTCTCCTCTGTAACAGATCGTAATATTTTTCCTCCCCTCCTCTTCGCCCTTAAAAGCTGTTAAGTAAGTTATGGATAGCCACTCAGGGTAATGTTTTATGGAATAGAGTTCATTAACAGAAATAGTCTGCACTGACAATAATTCTTTAGTACTGAATGAGAATAATTAGCTAATGTTCTACATTATAAAAGTCTTCTGCAGTGTGGGCACAATTTTCTTCGAATTTCGACTAGACGCTTGATGGGTCTCTGTTCGACTCCAATGTACTGCTTTTTTCAAAAGCCTAGACGGTCGTTACCGAAACAATGGTATTATTTCTGATGTCGCAGCGATTGCTTGGATACGGAAGAGCCAGTAAAGTTCAGTCCACTTTTTTCTAAGTTCGTGCTACGAATCTATTTAATGGCTTAAGATTGTTTGCCAAATTGGCAATATACTGGTGTCTCTAAGTAATATGAGAGAAACACCTAAATAGGGCCGTTAATACATAGGATCGTGTAGACAACGAGCTTATCGATTTTCTCAACAAGTTTCTTGTTAATCTTTCCAGTCAAAAAAAACTTTTCGTAATCCTACGACAAAATAGAGAAAGCTCGTTTCTGTTTACTAATTTTCTTTAGCTACCGAAAATAGCCTACTTAAAATCAAGCAAAATACAGCCTGTCTTAAAAAAGGAAAATTACCCGGCGTAGTATATATTTGAATTGTGAGATGTGAATGGCTAATAATTTTAATTAATTACAGTATATTTTAATGATTCCAGAGGCCCTTTTAATCGAGCACAGCCTAGCAGTTGAATTATCCTCGAAACCACTAATTAACTACGAGGTATTTAGCGCAGTATAATCTTCGAAAATCCGATTCAGCTAGGATACTGACCACAGTTAGAATCATTTGGTGTTGAGCTCACAAAGTCGAACATGCCAAGCACTTTTGGAATTTCGCCATATGATAAATCTATTGTTCTATTATTCTATTAAGTAGAGTGATGTGTACTTTGATAAGAAGTGCATAAATGTACAAAGTAAGAAACCGAAAATTTGATATTTTTTCTTAGACTTGGAGAGATGGAACTTTAAAATGGTAAGATTAAAGAATTATCGAATAAATATCACGTGACGAGTGGAATTCGTTCCGACTGTAAGACTGTTCCCATCAGTCTTACATATTATACTAAGGGATTCTCGAATCCAATATCGGCGAAGTCGGCACTTCATCGGGAGACTATCAAATGTAGTTATCGATTCGATAGGCAAGCCATTCGAGTCTCTGTCCCTTCCTAATCCGCCGGCTCGAGCTATTATCCGGGAAAATCCAGTCGAACATCCGATTAGAGAATCGAACATACGTTACTTCCTGATGAAAGTCTAGCTGCTGCGTAACATTGGAAAATGACGTTTATCACTTCCACATTCGCAGTTTTTCAGTTTTTTCGCTCTTCCAATCAAGCTTCAGCGACATCTTCCATTATTTTTTTCGAAAAATAATAATTAAGAAAATTCTTGACTATTTTGTACAATTTACTTATACAGTTAAGGCCAAAGATGCTCATAATAGATTTTATGTAAATAATTCAGTTTACTTAAAAAGCAGAACTTTTAAGTATACTTAATAATAAAATCGCTTATGAACTTATTACTTAGCGGGGTTTTAAAATTGAAAAATATATTAAGTGATAAAAGGAAAGTATAGTCAGACAGTACTTATTATTTTTGGTAATATCTATAGGTATAATATAATATATTATATATTATATTATGACAGCTGTAGCTGTCATTTTTATAAAGAAATGCAATAAGAATTTATTGAATTGTATAAGAAAAAGTTGTCAAAATGCCTTAATGGCAGTATAGAATTTCAGACGAGACTTTCGTTATTAAGAATTAATTAATTGAATATTACATGTGCTGCAATAATGGCTGTCATCTTTTAAAAAATTTGGTATTTGAGAATCAGAGTTTCTGATTCAAATTTATTAAAGAATTTATATCCTGAAAGAAAAAATGAATATTTTATTACGAATTCGATGCGAAATTCGTTTAGGATTCTTTTCCACAATAGTTATATTTGTCTCGATTTTATAAATCATTATGAAAGCTGCTAAATTTTGTATGGGACTGTACAGGGAGTACATCCTTAATGTAGAGTGATCTTGTGTGGAGCGAGAATCGATTAATCAACTGCACGGATTACAATCACTCATGGGCGCATATATTGTACGCACAGGGCACATAGTTTCGTTGGCGTTTATCTAATTGCTTGCCTTCCTGTGAATCGTTTGTCACAGTTGCACGAACAACGAAGCTTTCTTAGAATCCTCCTCTTACTATAAGTTATTAGACTAAACCAAGATTAGTATCAAGTATAGATTCAGATATTACATTTTTCAAGAAAGATTTTAATAAAACAAAGCATCTCCTTAAACACTTTCAATATTAGTAAGACGACTGTAAAATATTTAAAGAAATTCAAATAAAGATTTTTCAATTTATGTCTCTAGTACCATTGACTTGATATTTTGTCCTTACAAGAAGAACTCAGGAAAATCACGAAGGAACTTGACCCTGATTCCACTTGTAAGAAAATAATTTGAGTGTGCTGAACTCTTCTCCCCTTCTTCACGTACGCTTGGGGTTGATAAAAAAAGGTATAAAATTTTCAAACTTAAAGAACTTTATATGATAAAATTTCAAATAAGTAGAATCAAAGATTAATAAAATAATTAAGTCAAAGGTAGCACTAACGTAGAACTGTTATCAAATTCTGATTTTCAATCGTTTCAAATAAATTCAGATTCAAAGGAATAAATGTCAGAAGTTAGCCCGTCTTAAGTACTATGAAAATATTTCCAAGAATCTTTAATGAATACATTAATAATATATATATTATACTTCGTATTATAACTATATATTTCATAATCAATAAATCATTCGACAAAAATCATTATTTTTACTTTAACCTGAATAACATTTAAAGAAAACTTCAGACACTTGTTACAAGACGTGATACCTCCCCCCGTAATTCGAACATGGGACAGTAATGCAAATTGACATGTAAAATTAGAGTTTAGAAACGACTTAATATCTTTGAATTAAAAACATTGTTGTTTTTAGTGTGCCTAATGTTATTTACAAAAGTTTTCGAGAAATTTATTGTTGTTATGAAGTAAATTGGTTTTCTGTATATTCAATATATTATTCTGGAAAGTACTAGTCACGCTTTGGGATACCTCTTAGCGTACTCGACGAAAATTGAATTACTGTTCGCCTTGGTGCCGGCAGGAAATGAACTTCCCAAGTCCTCGAGTGAAAATGTACGTACACACTTTAGTACTGATCTTTCTCACTCTCCTTTCACTCTTTCCATCTCTACCGCTTCACCCCATCCGTCGATTTTCATCTCTCTCAACCGCCTTGTTTCCGATGCAAATTTTGCGGCAAATAAGGAAAATCCTTTAGCAGCTTGTCACGACTGTATTCAAAACTTGAAGGACGAGCCGCTGTTACCTCATTTCAAGTTATTCTACGCTTTGAGCCTGCTTATGCGCTTCATTGGACACTTAGAAAAGTTATGGGCGGAGCGTTTTTAATTTGCGTGCCTGTTAATGTCCCAACGCCTTTTTCTGTCTCTTTCGCGCTCGCTTTATTCATCGTGACATGGCACGGATATATAATGAAACCTCTGGAAGTACTTGTTTTTTGTTTGTTAGTCTAGTTTGAAAAAGTTTCCTCGAGCCGCAGTCGAAAGAGCCGAATGGCTTTGCAATTCAATTGCTTTCAACTCTACGGCGTTACCGTAATTTCGATTATTCATGTGGGCTCATAATTCAGTTTAGCACCACTATTTTTAAACTTTCTATTCTAAATCGCACGAAGGCCCACAGCATTATCAATTCATCTGAATTTATTTCCATTCAGTTACAGTTAAATTAAAACTGGAATTTTTATACTAATTTTATTCTTCGGTTATGATTAATTCCACTGCTTTTGTTATTTTCGCTAGACGCTAATTTTCGTAACAAAATCCTAGTTGTGAGTTCTATATTTCACTGAAAGATTTGGAATATCTGCATCTGTAGTCCTTGAAAGTAAAATATGTAATATATAATATTAAGATTCATATTTCGAGATCAAAAATGTTTCGGATGAGTTTTTAACAACTTTGAGTAAAAATAGAATTAGTAACGGAATGTTTGAAGATCGTTTTAACGCATCTAAATTTCCGCTTCGGCATTTATTGCTTGGGTGCTGTAGGGAAAACGTTAAGGCTAGAGTAGAAAGCGGATGTAGAGGAAACTACATGTAGCCCTCGGGCTTGCTAGAAGAGAAGTTTGAAACACGCCTCGCTTCCTGTCGACACCTTGAATCCATCTCTTACCAGTTTATGAGGGCGAATACGAAAATTGCAGTACATTCGTGCTTAAAGACGTCTTTTCAAATAATGCGACCTTGCGTGATATCTGTTTTCACTCAAATCCAACGTGAAAGATACTTATGTGCCATGTGGCAAGTGCTTATAAAGGTTTTCGTGCGTAAAGCATGTAAATTAAATCAGAATTCTCCGCATTGTTATTCTAAGCTCAATGTCCACCAATTGTGAATTTCAGAGGTGTAGTTTTGTGTTTTACTTGAACACTTTAAAAACGAAAATTGAGGAAAAGGTTATTCAATGTAATCATGGATATTAGGGTGAAGGTCTTTACCCTTCGAGTTTTGGGACAATCACTATACTTCAGTGATCATTTGAGTGTAAACTATTTTAAGATTGGACACAAAGTCTTGTTATTGGTAACATTTCCTTCGATTCAAGTTCTTATAAGCGATATATTTGATAGTTTCGGGTTCTCCTGGAAAGCCTGATTCGCTGTTGTAACATAAATACGTAAGAGGGTGATTTTCAGTGTGACGATCGTGACAGACTTTGGAACGAGTTACCCTAGAGAGAACTAATCTTTCACCTCCGTTTGCAACAACTCGCGTTTCTCAGGCGTTTAATCTTTCACGCAGATGTATAGTAGTACGTATATAGAGTTTGCTGCCACTAAAGTGTGACGGACTACTTTAGATGGATAAGAAGGATCATCAGTTACAGGAAGAAATAGTCTGCTGGTCAACTATTTTACTTCTTAGTAAAGTATGAGATGAACTTCTCAGAATCTTAAAAGGATTCAGAATATTTCTAGAGTCATCAAGAGTGGTTAGATACTCGGTTAAACAAAGTAAAAAAACATGTCAGTCTTTCCCGCCGCTGATGTAATTGACAACCTGCTACTCTTTACGTACAAAAGACTTCTTCTAGCGTCCAGTAGCTAGAAATTCAGACGAAACTAACTTTTCAATAGAGAACTTGTTCTCCAAGTGTAAATTTTCGTCAAAAGGTCCTCGTCTGCAGCAAACACAGTTCAAGAGCTTTCGGTAAACAAAGGATTAATCAAGTGAGTGCCTTTCATTGTTTGCAGACGCATTGTGTAATCGAATGTAAAATCACACGCGAAAACGGATTGTTTGTGTCGAAATTCCAAACTGATAATGCAAGTATAGTAGCCTAGTGTCCTTATACGAGGAAGGCGGGACCTGCAGGAAGCAATGCGATGGCGGAGGGCACGTGAAGCATAGTGGCGCATGCGATTCACCCTTATACCCCGTGACGAAAAGAATCCCCGGCAGAGTAACGTATACCCCTCGTGCCAGTCTCAGGACTAGTCCGCACCGAGATTCCGGCGCGAAGTGTCGTTCCTTGTCGCGTGTGCCAAGTTCTAGATGGATGTCGCTGATTCGCGTCGTCCTCCTAGTACCAGCGATTCTCGTCGCTATGCTAGTCGTCCCGTTCCATGTGGAAGGTTAGTGACTTCGAACTTCGAACTTCAAAGTTCAAACTTCGTGACTCATTAACAAGTTCCGCTTTATGAAAATAAATAGAGCACACTGCCAAAGCCATGCTCTATCATGTTGATGTGCGCGCTCCTGGGTACCATTCATCATCTTTCCTGATTAGTCAACGCGGATTAGATTTCCGTCAGGAATTATTAATCGGCCAAACAAATTTCTCCTGGAGAGAAAATACCCCTTGGATCAAAAAAGAAAACTAAAGTTTTTCATTCCTTTAGAGTTGAGGTGCTCGAAATTATTGATTCGGGATCAACGTGGTGGTATCTCTTTACGAGAAATTTATTACTGGCGAATTGGAAAACGAAATAGAACTTTCCAAGTGGATTAAACGTGCATGGATGGATATGATAGGGTATACGTGTCATTCGTTTCAGTACATTCCAATCAATTATCAAATACATTTTATCAAAATATATTATTCAAATGTCTTAAACTCTTTTTGTTTATCTATATTTATAATATATATTTTAGAGTACAGAAAAGGTAAAGAGATGTATCATTACTGGAAAGTGCAAAGAAAAATCGGGCTTAAATCAAGGGGAAAAAAAGCAACAAGCATCTTTTGTGGACGCGTTCCAATTCTCAATGCGAAATGTGTCAGCCACATTGCATCCCTATCCAGAATTTTATTGAGTGCAATTATATATCATGTACAATTACTATTTATTCCAAATTTGTATTAATTACGGAAATTTATTATGGGAACGTTAACTGAATGCTACACTGGTATGCTTACTAAATAACGTACTAAATAAAGTCGGGCAAATGAATATAATAAACAAATTTACAAATATGAAAAGATGCTAATTTTGCTTTGTAAAGTAAAAATACAGTAATCGCTTGCAAGTAAAGAATTACATGATTGTGAAATTTAATCTTTGTAGCTTTGTAAGTTAAGCACCGTTTTAAGTAGCTTTTATAAGCAGCTTACTCTCTACAACTAATAACTTACTGAATATCTAGCCAACTAACTACCTAACTAAATATTCTCATTGAAACTCATCCGCAAATAAAGCACTCTCTAAATTCGGATCATTGGCTCGTTTATCAAGATTTCAATCTATAAAAGTCCATTTAGATTCTGGAATAAATCGTTTCAAATGAAACATAAATAAGGAATAATTAATGGTATTAATTAAACAATGAGTTTGCTTAATCAAAAGTTTAAAAACTTTGTAATTGATTAGCCTAATAACAAAAAGAAAATATTGAGAACATTTTCAGAACAGCAAGAGTTTTTGCAAGCTTAGTTCCCTTATATATTTACAAATCATTGGATTGTCTCTACGTGTATGTTTTACTTCAGTACAATACGAGTAAAGGAATTCTTATTTATCTTTTTTCTTTTATACTCCCTTTTTATTTTCTTCTACTTCTTAGTTCTTTATCTCGCGTAATTTATCGAATGAGCGTCAAATTGCCTCGGGCTATAGCCACATCGTCCTGGACAGAGTCGGGTTAATCGAGGGATGGAAGCGCTTCGGAGACGACTTTGGCAGGGTTAAAGCTCCTCGATTTTCCTCAGGATTCGGCGACAAGGGTGACAAAAACTCCCCGGCTTGTACGAAGTCAAAGAGAATACCGACTCTGTGGCGCCTTAACCTACCATTGTCGATTAACCTTCATGGTCCCTGGAATGTTTTGTGTGGCATTAGACGAC
This sequence comes from Synergus itoensis, assembly GCA_904066005.1. Classification (NCBI taxonomy): domain Eukaryota; kingdom Metazoa; phylum Arthropoda; class Insecta; order Hymenoptera; family Cynipidae; genus Synergus; species Synergus itoensis. Next base: position 6,681,307 of record CAJFCP010000036.1, on the reverse strand, counting down.
CGTGATTGAGTCATCTGAATTGATGTCGACTATTGTTCGCTTCATCTATTGTATGCACGCTATATTTCGCTCGATGGTCATTAATATACAGTACACTGATAGACTATTCTCGGCTCAGGATTTACAACAATGCTCACCGCTTCTTAATATCATTAATCAAAAATAGGAAAAAAATTATACCTACTGATATGTTATTATATATTAAAGTTAAAAGCAAAATATTGCATTTAAACTTTGCTGTACATTATCAATTATAAAGTTTTTCAAGTATCGGAATTGAAGATATATAAAATTGAAAGCAATTGTTCCACTTTTTTCTTTTGAGAAGCATTGGAGTAGCAAAAGAGGTACTTACGCTCGAGTAAACGTTTCGTAACCACTTTTGGATTATTAGCCATCTCGGTAAAATGTCTAACGTTCTATGCTGTAAAACTTTCACCTTTTAGTGAAGAACTCGATCGTGTAGCTGCTCTAAGTCAGCGCTCGTAAAGCTTGATCCGTTCCAGAAAACGATCGACAATGTTGTCGAGAACAAGGAAAAGAAGTAGATAGTGTAAGAGTCCCGTCAGACGGAAAAGAAGGAAAAAGTACGCTCGATATCTATCGCTTCAGGTACTCTATCCTCTCCTTGGGTCTCTGAATTCGATTCTATCGGAAACTTGAAGAATCTAATTACTAAAGTAAATACAGTTTAAAAATACAACCTAAATCCGCTGAGGAAAAATGCCAGAAAATGTCTAGAAAATGAAATGAACCCTGTAGAAATTTTAATATGGATCTGATCGGGTCAGAACTACGTCATTCGTCCTATATCTTGACCATAAATAATATGCCCGAATGTAATATTATTTATACATTATTAAACTTTTCTTCATTTATTGAATTGCATTCTTTTATTTCTTATGTACTGAGCATAAAACGCATTCAAATAAAGCAGTAATATTTCTTGAAACGAGGATGAAAAATAAGAAAAGGGAATGGATTCTACGCAGCGTTGAAAATCCTTTTTTGAAAATGTGACGATATATCCTCTAAGAAGAAGCTGTTATTTTCTGCTGACGAGTTATTGTAAGCTCATGATTCTGAGAACTTTACAATTTTCCAAACATGAAAGATTTTTATAAAGCTTACATGATTTTTGCTGAAGAACACATTATTCGTAAGAAGTCTGATAAACACCTACTATTGGATTGTCACACAGTTTCACTAGAGAAAAATTACTTCTTGATCTATCTTGATGTTTAGGAGATGATTTATATATTATTATCTAACTTTTTACCTACTTATAAATATATAATCGAATGCAAAATATTTATTTACACATTAATTTACCGCAAATTAATTTTAAAATACTAATACTATTGAATATAATCTTGAGAATGCATTATTATAAAATGTAATAAATTGTATTACATTCGTCATAATTTTGTGGTTTGGAATTACAGCTCATGCATAGTATATATAATGACAGATGTGTTAGTGCATATTATTAAATGATCAAAAATGTAAAACGAAAATTTAACTGAAATCGATACCTCGTGTAAATATGTAACGATTCATGAGATATAAAATTATATGCACCCGAATAATAATGACCGTTTGCACTTAAAGCATAAAATGAAAATTGCCTTAGCGAAATAATTGCAGATCTTTTTACTCATAATGGTATATATATATATATATATCTATACATTTAAAATAAACCTATCGTGAAGTAGTAATTGTGTAGATTTTTACAGTATTTTAAAATTTAATTTGAAAGAACAAAGTTCAAGTATGAAGGTTAGAAGTCATAGTTGAAATGTACATAAAACTCTAATTTTAAAAACGCCCATAAAATATTTTTTGCATATTGTTTACTATTTTTAATTTAATGATGAAATTTAAATTTTATATCACGATTTCGATTGGAGGCCACTCTGACATCATAGGGGTCGGATTTTCGACCAATCAGAGCTAATGTATCAGTGATTCTCAACTATGTTTTTCTCTGCCGATATTTTGTTTTGGTTATATATGTGCACGTCTAAAATACAAATCGGAAAATATTGTTTAAAAAAATACCAAACGAGGGTTTCGTAAAAGTCAATAGCGAAAATCTACCGAAAGTAGATATATTTATGGTATCGTAGTATTTTAAGTGTAATTGTGACTTCTTTGATATAAAATTTCTTATTACATTGTAAAATTAAAAAATACTTTTTTGCACAAATTTTCTTTGTTCGTCACATAAACCTTAATAAGTAAAGCTATCAAATAAAAATAATCAGAATTGATACCACAGACCGTGGCTTAACCTCTTCAAAAGCTTCGTTAGTTTCTATCTCGGTTTCTATTTTTCATCAAAGCCACATTATCATATTAATAATTATGAGAACCACTGAGTCACGTGATATCCACGTGACACCAATTTGAATAAGTGTTTTCCCGCCTTCAATTGTTAATAATTTTTTTTCTGTTGAACGACTCAGCAGAAAAAAATCTTTAATGCACTTTGAGTTTAGATTAAAATTATGTATTCAAAAATTATTTTATCTAAAATTGTGAAACAATCCTATTAATAAAGCAGAAGATTGTGTTTTATGAGAAAAAAGAATGATATCATCATGGGAAAATGGCTCTTTTGGTTTAAGTCTTTGGTACTTATGCAGATTGTAAATCGGCCTAGGAGTCCTTTTATTTCGGTGAACCGTGGACAAACGTGAATAACGTATCGAAGTTCCGTCGGACTAATTTATGGCGTTGGGATTAAGGGAGTAAAATAGAGAGGGAGACCGGAAAATGGCAATTCTGCAGTGTGGGTGACTATAGCGTTCTCGACCGCTCTGTCCTCGTGTCTCTTTCTCATTCTCTTCCCCACCCCCAATTTTCTTCTCTCCCACCCACGCAAGTTCGAACGCTTAAGAGGTTAGCGTCTCTCGTTTGGCCAGGGTGAAATATCACTACTAAGAGAAAGAAACGGTCAACTCCCTCGGGGTTGACAAAAACACGGGTAATAAAACTCCTGCCTCGTACTTCCTCTTCTCTTTGGTCCTGAACGAACCAGACGACTCGTTCGAACGATTACCCGCTCTAGAAAGTATCTGTGTGCATAACCTTTGTTAAAAGAAATTGCACTCCCTACTGATTCACTGTAGCACCGTTTCTATTTCACTGTGCGTCGCTGGCACTGCTGCAACCGAATCGACCAAATCGTTATTCGATTTCACAGAAAACGCTTTATCTCTTGATCAGTACTCTTATACGTTTCAGTTATCTATTGCCTATTCTATTAACGAGAACGACTTTCCATTCAACTACGATTTTTCTCCATTACTTTTCACCGAGGAGGAGTCAGGTACCGCACCGTTGACACCGAAAATGTCATAGACGGCTGTTTGATTGAAATTTTTCACGAATAAACCGTCTGAGAGATATATGGTTTTTCATTAAAAAGAATATGATGAACGCGTTCAACTTTAAACCATTTTTTTATTTCATTAACGATAAAATGAAATTTTAGAAGGAATTCTGCAAAAATGAATTTCACAGCTTAAAAACGGTGCTCAAAAAGTAAAAAAATTTGGAAAAGAGTTCTAAATAGGGTGTGGGTTAAGATTCAAAATTGAAAATTCGAGAATTGTAATTAACAGCTTTTTTTTAAAGTGTGCAAAATTCGATCGGGGGATTTGTTTGAATATAGTTGACTCATCAATTAAGAAATAAAATTTACCAATTCTGGATCCGATGAACTATGAATGTTTTCATATTTACCAAATACGTTATTTTACGCGAGAACATTCTCTGCTAGTGTATTGTGTATGAAAATTATACCATATCATCTACATAGAATGATATTTTCGTTTAATTTAGCGAACGTATTCCTGTGAGTGGAAGTACTCGTACATCTACTATATCCCATGTGGCAACAGAAAAGCTATATTTAGTTCAGCAACATTTTCTCTTGACCAGTGATTCATCTGATTCTATCTGATCCACAGATTACATGGCGACTATTATAGCATCGTGCATAAGCAATCGCAAACCGAGCCAATTTCACGATCTCATTTCACACGGAAATGATTTTGTGGATCCATTATACCAAACTATGAAGTCTTTAATACCCTACCTCATTTCGCTGCTGGTAAAGAGATAGAATTTAGAGCGAAATAATATCCACTGAGATTATTAAATTTTTTTTTTTTCATTTTGAAGCATCCATAAATTCAAACCAATGTTTTTCTCAAGGAAATAAACGTGTCATTTATTAAGAATGAATATTTATGTGATTATATATATGATTCTCTTTCTTTCTCTCTCTTGTCAACCTCTTGAAAACGTGATCTATAACCAGCCATCTATCACCATGAAATAACTCACCATATTTCAGCACAATCGACATAATACATTTTTTATGTTTGAATAATAAAGAGTTTCTTTAAAATAATACTTCTTTTTCCAAAAATCGTGAAGAGAGGGACTAAGGAATTTTTCTGTTGAGTTTTGTCAGTTCTTCTTTAAGTTTCTCATTCAGAAAGTTACAAGAAAAAGCCAACAGAATATCAGAAGTATATGAAGACATAAATTAGGGTGGATTTGGATGTTTGTGAACTGGGTGGAGTAAACTTAGAGGGGTGGGTGGTATATGCGTTATGTGTGGGCAGATATAGGTTAATTAGAGAGCTCCTCAGCAATGTATTGGAATAGTTAGGGTTCTCGAGATTAGGGAAGGAATTTAATGTTAAATAAGCTAATAAAAAATCTTAATTGAAATACAACTCCAGTGGGTGGAAAAAGTTGATATATTTCGTGAATTTAGAAAGTTTTTCTTCTGACATTGGAGATTGGTTTTAAATAATTACATAATAGCCTCTAAAAGCTGTATTTATAAATGTGGTGCGCCCTACCATTACGTATCGACGGTAATTGGAGCCAGGTTCATTCGGCAAGCAATAGTTCGGCTCGTTAGAAGTGAAAACTTTTCAACGAAATCGCACGAACTTGTTTACCTTGTAAGAGGTAAACGAGTCAAACTCAGTATTCTGCAAGCAAAAGAGGAACTTCAAAGAGAAGCTAAAGCTACATTTATCAATGGCTCCCTCTCTAAGATAAATGAGGCAAAGTACATTTTGTTTCTGATACAATCAAGTTGCGCAATATAAAAAAAATAATTATGATTGTATTTATGTATCTATTCAATTCAAATTGATACCATATATTTTATATCAAACTGATCAAAAATTTACTGCTTCATTATCATCGACCAATAATCAACATGTATATAGGCATGGCCTTAATTCTAATAGCTTATACATATGCAGTATTTACGTCTCCTCTAACTCGGAAAAAATATTTTGAAAGTACATTGACTCACATGTTAAAATAGCTATTTAATTTATATGAACCTAATGGATTGTTTTTTATTTGTTTCAGGTAAGTACGGCCATTTCCTAATGAATCGTCATCATGCAAGAAAAATATCAAAACATCAGAAGGTAAAAGTAATCGAATACGTATAAAATTTATCATTATATAACATTATTATCCCAAACAATTTTGGTCATAAAATATTTTGTACCACTAATGCTAATTGCATTATAATTCATAATTATGAAATTTATAAATCGAAGATAACGACCATCATCAATTTCGACCTTTTTTTCGTTTCAACTCATTTCCGCTGATTACACACATGCGACCTTACCCTAACTGTGTAGCCTTTCTCGGATTTACACCAGGTTGCCGAGCTACCGAGTCTCCAATGACATTTATCCGATTTCGGTATATTCCGTATATATAGATAATGGCTATAAGGAAGAATTGTCCTCATTGGTGAAAGGAGAAGGTAGAGAGGCAGAGGAAGAGGCGAGCATTAAGACGCGAAAGATTTAGAGGGTGTGGATTCTGGTTGTGGTTGTGCAACCAACCCACATTCCATTTCTCGACCCTCGGCTTTCCTCGTTCTGATCCTAACACTCTACCCCCACCCCAGACAATTTCTCCATCCACAGAGAGTCCTACTGCCGGTTCACCGCTAAAACATAGCACCGGAAGTACAGCTATATTCGCGGTACCAGATTGCGCTAATTAATGCTAATTGCCAAAACTAATAAATAACTGCATGCATAAACATATTCGTCCCAGCAGGCGTGGAAAGCACGTGTGCCATCAACCGCGACTTCACCGACGTATCTGCATGCGGTGCGGATATATGGACAGCATAGAAACGAACCCCCTGCCGCACATTCAAATATTCATCGATTTCTGGGACAATTAGGTATAGAGTATAGAGACTGCGGCAAATAGTCCCACTTCATTCAGCATCGGGAAATTGTCGAGTTTTAAACACTGTTCGATAATTCCCTTCCTCATCAATCGATTCCCTCTGTATAAGTTCGCTACAAATAGAACTAGCATGAAAATATAATTAACCGTGTAATTGAACCCGATAATGTACATTTCAACGAGTGTCATAATGAATTAAAAAATGATGAGTGATAATTTTGTCTGAGTTGGACTAAATTTTCAGTCATCTGTAAATGTTGAATTTTGAAAGAATCTAAATTCTGCATGTTGAAATTTCTTCTATGCTTGAGACGAGGATCCTTGAAAGAATTTTTCTGAGAGGAGAAAAGCACATTAAGAATTAATTTCAACACTTCTTAATCAGAAATGGATAGAGGTCAATCTCTACCGCCAAAATCGAAGATAATTTCGACAATCGTATAACGGCATCGACTATCCTTTTCTGACTGGGTTATAGCTTCAAGCTAAGCATATTTTATTGATGCGAAAGAATTTATAGATCTGGATCAGGTTTGAGTTGGCTGTGAAAATAGGATTCTTATTTCAAAATTATTTTTCTTGTAAAACAATTGAATGGTGCAGTATTTTTTACTTTTGAATATTGTGATTTAAAATTCTGAAAAATCTGACAAAAAATAAATAGTATAAATAAATTATTCGTGAATTATCGAAGTAGTAAAATTTTCGGGGAAAATATTCTGAAGGGTGATATTGCATACAAGAGAATGTATGTATGTTACGATGGTACGAACTTGCATCCGAAGGATATTCGTAGGATTTCAAGCGGAACAATTTACCGACCTGAAAAGCGGAGGAATAATAATTCCTGACTTTCAGGTTATAACTTTCTGCTACATATATGAAAAAAAAGTTAGAGCCACTTATAGTCGGCGTATTTTAAGAACGGAGTTTACGGACACCTAGAAATTTTAAATTGTTGCTAATAGTCGTTTATTGCAACAAGTACCTTGCTGTTAAAGTATGGAATTCAAAAAGTGGCAGGGAACTTTTTTTCAATTTCAGTTTAATCATTTTCGGGTATATATAAACTAAGCCGAATATGAGGAGTGATTAAATCTTTATAAAGAAATGATTACTGTTGGGGATTACTCATAAAATAATCCAGGTCAATGCTGGACAGAAATGTGTTGGATCCATCAGACTCTGTTAGTGTTTTTTTTATGTAAAAAACCTTTAATATAAACTTTTTATTATCGATATAACCATCTACTATGGTGATTAAATTTCATTGGTGTTTATTTATAGGCGTCTAGTAATTCATTACATAAAAAAGAGTTGATGAATTTCCATGGAGCTATTTAGATGCAAAATGATCAGTTAAATTGTTTATTAATATGTACTTAAACCGTTGCTCATAATCAGCATTGTGAAGCCTGGCTATTATTCATAACTATTATCCGTTATTTGAAATTGGAATGCATCAAAATTATTAATCTTATTCTAATTAACTTTCTTCTGATGTCTATCATTCTGTTGAAATAGATTTTGATGGACATAAATTAAGCGCATCACTTTAAAACGCGAATATACTCGAGAATAGTAAAGTAATTTTGTTCTCTTTCATGTATTTTCACTTTATTTGCTAAATAAAAAAATATTTTGAATATTCCGATGAAAATTTTTCACCAGAAGCCAAACTTGAAGAATATATAATCCATATTATCGACAATCCACCAAAAAAAAAAATTTAAGATTCAGAAATGTACTGAACTTTTTAGAGTATTTTTTCATGTTTTCTGTAAAAATTGAGCCATAGTCTGCCTTAAAATAAGTTTTACGATACACAGCTCTAAAGGCCATTCCAACGGAAATGGCGAAGTGCGGTCGTTTCACGACTAAATTACGTTACGACCTTGTGACGTATCACGATGATTTGTTATCTTTATGATGTCGCATGGCCATCCTTCTGGCCACCTCGTAAAATACGGTATCGAAGAAAACCTAAACCAATTAAGGCCAGCGTCCTGTCGTTGCGATAAGCACGCGATAAATTGGTGACCGGATGGATATAATATCTCCTTGTATCATCTTCGCCGTGGTTAGATGGCGAACGTAACATTTACCGAAGCACATACAATAAAGGCAGAATATTGGTACTCTGGCTGAAAGCGTGACTCAACTCATCACCTCCTTCAATCTCTTAAAAACTTTTCTCATCACTGTGTGTTTAAAGTTGTATTCATTATATAAAATTAATTATAAAATTGGGTATACTCTCTCCTTGAAAGCTAATAACTAATGAATAATTAATCTTATTTCTCTTCTGATTACTTATGGTCATAAATTCTTCGGAAACAAAGAATGGAGAATGCGTGAAAATGTCAGAGGTAACCTTAAGCTTGGGGTTTATTGGCAGAGAAGCCTACTGCGGTCAAGCGGTTTAGTCTGGGGTGCAAAATATTCGAGCAATTTGGTGACACTGCCAAGCATTCGCTTGGTCTTTTTATCCCTGGTGTTATCCGGCTTAGTTTTATCACGGACGCATTACATATCCTTCCCTTCCCCGCTTCTCAAACCCAGCCTTCGTTTCCCTTGCCTATATTCTGGATTAATGCCAGTGGTTTTGCTCTATCAGCCTCCCTTTCCTGCTTTTCACCTTAATACTGCAGGATTTCTGTTTTCCGGTTTGTTTTGGTCCATTCGCTCATTCGTCCGTTTCATGCCACAGAGGAGATGCAAACTTTCCTCTACGAAGATATACAAAGTTCTCTGAACTCGCCGCACCTCGTTTATTTCAACTTGAATCGAATGCTCTCTCCTGACTGGTGCAAATCCGACTTTTCACCCTATTGAAAGGGTTACGGTAGTAAAGACAAATAAGACTATTTATCTGAAAAACAGGAGAAATAAGTGCACTTCCACTAGAACCAAAAAAAAAACAACTTATTTCAAATAAAATAACAAAGAAAATAAACCTGAACATGCTTTTCGTTTACATTTATTTGATGATTTTGACTTTCGTCAGATGTATCATTTTGATTCGACATTTCACTGTTTTCTGACATGACATTCACACAGATCAATCTAGTGTTCCCTTGCTTGAACAATTTTCATATGTTCAATCAAAAAAAAAAACTTATGCTTGCATTTGGAGGTCAACCTATAAATAAATAGCTTACAAATTGTATTATTCTGGAAGTAGTTTCTCGGAAGAAAGTAGATATAAAAGAACAGATCACATATACGTGGGGTTGGTAAAGATCACATTCTTACTCCTTCCCTTGGGATTTACGACAGAAACAGCTCTCAGCTAATCCCATTTGTCACGATTCCAGTCTAACGAGGGACACCGGATATACACGGAGGACGTTATAAAATCATCGGTAGTGTTTCGGGTTAAGAGTTAATTACACGCTACCGACCATAACGTGCCTTGGGCTACGCTAAACTTTGGACATCATTGATTTGTGGCGAACTAGCCCGCGAAGTACACACATTCACCTCCTCCTGACTTTCAAGCTCATGCGTATGAATATTACTACCTTCTAAGTTCAATCCATACCGAATATGGAGTCGAATACCCTCAAGCTACTACTTGGTCTGCAAGTTCGTCTTCTTCTTCACTCCCACTAACACATATAGATATTTGCATACTCTATATACGCATACAAATACACACTAAACCTGCTTCTATTGCAATATCTCTTGCTAGAACGTTGCCTCCTAGCTTTCTGTTCTGATTTCACCTTCCCTACGAATTTCGAATGCTGTGGGTCATTAAGGAAATTCCGCAGTCACAGGCAGTAACGAAACTCGAAATGGATTTGTCCTTACAACGCAACACGGACTCGAAACCACTTTCGGAAACATATTCACTTTCAACATTTCAAGACTACTTGTCTTCGACCGTTCACACCCTTAGGGCTCTTGTGTATTGCATCAAAACTCGATTCTCCCTCTAACCTTATCGAATCCGCCTGAATCAGAAATCCCTTATTTATTTATTTTCTACTTGGCGACACTGTTTTGTCTGAACAAATATATTTGATTCAACGATTGCGGATTTGCGAGGATCAAAGAATAAAGCGGTTAAGGGAATATGTACTTCTCTTTGACAAAGCATATTCTGGTTCAATAAACAGAAAAGCGTAATAAAATTGTAAATTTAGTGGTTAGCTAAAAAAAAGGCATTATTCTTTTATGTAAATAAATGCCATTATTGCTTTTGAAATTATTTATCATGGACTTACGTTTAATGTAATGAAGCTTCCTTATCAAATATTTTTCATTTTAAATGAAAAATTAGCTACTTCATCGAATATGCTTTCTGCTAATTTTCCCTGTAGACACTATGGTACCAAATAATTATTTATGCAAAGTGGAGATAAAATTGGACTTAATTTGATTTATCGCTGATTCAACCCATATTTAGGTACAAGCTTCCTGGATGGAAAAATGACATAAAGTGAACTAAAAATTGCTTTTATCATTTTCCGCTTTCAAATTGATTATCTGTTATTATTAAATAAACAGATGTGGAAATATTGATTTTATAATTTTTGTCAATCAAGTACACTTCCATTAGTCATGTACAAATTTACTTTAGTGAAGAAGTAATAAATTTTGAGTTAGGAAAATTTAACTTTGAAAATGCTATCATGTATATCAAATGAACCTAGAAACGTCTCGCGACCACTACCACCCATTCCTTATATCTCTAGATGTCCTTACCCCTCTATCTAACACTCCTTCTCTCTCTTTTCTTGTTTAAAAGCACATCTCTCTCAACTAGTGCTCCGCATTCTCCCAAGAAAATACCAAAGCACAGGTGCTTCTTCAAGAAAGCTCTTTTTCTCACCACACTTCGTCGCTAGGGCCTTCCACCATTTTTCCAATTTCTGGAATAGAGCCGTCGTGTTCACTATGCGGCGAGAGTTTTAATCAAGGAAACAGCATTCGCGGGACTCTCGTAAAACTTCGTAAAACAGGCTTACTTTGAACCTGGTTGATGTGCATTGTATAGCAAGAAATATGATTTACCAACAAGATAGACTTTGGATTTAGGGTTGATTTTTCTGTATTATAGTTAAGTCTACAAAATATCTCGTATCAACTCAAAAAATATATATACATGTCTTGAAATAATGATTTAAAATTCCCATTTCATGTTGGGTTTTATCTTCTACTCATCTCTAAAAATTCGTTTTTTAATTCGTTTTTTCATCCGCTCATTCATCACTGCTTTTCATCCAGCAATGGCAGATTCGCTGAAGAGTTTTTCGTTCACCCTCCATCTGAAATAAAGCAGAAGACTATTTTCAATTTGGAGACGACTTTTGTGAGAATTCGATTCTCATCACTGGGGTTGGTCGAGCGATAAATTATGCTGGGAGCATGTTCGAAACAAAAGAAGCCATGGAAGCAGATTTGTGTATGGGATGGAAGGAAAAGGGACGAGGTTTGACTGTTGGAGAAAAACAAGTGGGTGCGCGATAGTGCAATCTTCCAACGGTGTCGCGTTTTCCAGTTGGTCGATTCCGCGCTGAGCTCACCGTTCTGCCGATTCCCAATCCTCGTTGTTACAGGTTTCGTCTCTTCTTCCATTCCCTTGTTCTCTTGTTCCATTGCTCCCTTCCTCCCTTCACCTTTCGAGCTGCAGTGGCACCCCGCATATCCCACGAAAGCTTCGTCAGCGGGTGCATTGCACTGATGTTTCTATGTTTGTGTGGTCCCTAACGAATGCCCACCGCAACCTATATAGAACAAGTAAACCTTGCTGGACAAACTTTTCTGAACGAGATTACGAATTCAATTCGAATTCAAACAAAAAAGATAATAAAAAAATCAGTCTGGCGGGAAATGGTACACCAACTTCTTTGAAGGAAGTTTTTCTTAAGGAGATGTGTCTGTATTATAAATAGATCCCTCTACAACCTTTCTGCCTTGACCATGTCATTATTTCATTTTATTTCTAATTTTTTCGAAATGCCCTTAGATACCTAATTTTTTCTTTAAAGTGCTGTAGCTTCAAATTTGAGTCAGAAAAACCGCCACCATTTTATTAACATTTATAATTTTTCAAACTTGGTTTTGAAAGAGAATGGCAAGAATTACTGTTCACAAAAAGAAAAAGTACAATATCTACATCAATTTAGAAACTACAGAACTTTCGGTAATCAAGAGATTAATAAATTAAAATATAAGTAGTACAGGTTAATTATTAGTCAGCCAAGTGAGGTGTCAATAGTAGAGCTCAACGTACATTCAGAAACTGCAGAACTTTCGGTAATCAAGAGATTAATAAATTAAAATATAAGTAGTACAAGTCAATTATTAGTCAGCCAAGTTAGGTGTCAATGGTACAGCTCAACGTACATTCAGATAATTAAGGTGGAAGTAGTATAGGTCAATGTTAATCTAGAAAATTAATGTGTCAGTAGCG
>CAJFCP010000036.1:6636827-6663619 GCA_904066005.1 Synergus itoensis | reverse complement strand
CCTCATTATTCGACAGCTTGCAATAACTCTTCTAATGAATGCCTCATATTTAGGCGTATATTTAGAAACCATTTCAAAAATAAAATTTAATTTAAATTAAAATTAAATTAAAATTAAATTAGGATAATGATAAAATCTAGGGGGCTACTTTTTTAATTGTATACTGTTTTCTTATAAGCCGAATATTAAGTGGCTCTCTTGCGTTATGTCGGAGAATCTTAAGGATGAAATATGAAAGAATCCAAGCGGGAAGTACGAGTTTTTTCTCGAAAGCTTGCTTCCTTCCTCTTTCATTAAATCTGAAAGAAAGCATCAAAAAAGGACGATCTGTTTTTCTTCTCCATGAATAAGTAAGAATCATAGATTTAGTGCTTTTAAATATAATATTATATAATTATTACAAAATTGAACAATATTATATTTATTATATCAATTAATATCAAGTTTCGGAGAAGGTCCTTGAAAGGTTTATTCTTTAATGATATTACATAATTTATATACATACACCCTACTTTTATTTATAAGTCTGATGATTAGACGCAGATAATCATTTGAATATCGTCATTTAAAAGCGTATTTACTTAATTCTATTTACCATTGCGTATCCGTTTTTTCCTATTATTCATATCAACGATTAAATTACAAATATTTGATGTTAGCTTAATTTACTGAGATCTAGTTACCTAAAATAAACATTTAGCGAATGTAAATTAAGTTTAATAGATCGGCTGATTGCCTCACATAGGTACGGATGAACTTCACTCAGCAGGAGAAGCATTTCAATTTCCAGTATCAACTCAGCTATTCTATAATAAATGTTATCTAAAGAAGCAATAATAATGTTGGATATATTATCAATTAATTAAATTCTACTTTTAATGGATAATAATTTTGTAAAATTCAAACACATTATTAAAATAGAAAAGATGAATCTAAGTTTTGATTCTTATTCGATAAGGTTTCATAAAGATGTAATAGAACGATGGCAAGATCGACGACATAAAAAATTCGCCCCACGTTTTTCACCAGTTCCTTAAGTGAGACCTAGCAATTTATCTGGAATGACATCCTATTAAGATGGGATTCTTTACCGATCCTCTCGAACTTTTCGAACATGGAAAGTCCTTATTTTCTTGTCTCTACCTTTCCTTCCCAGGCGTTAAGAACTAGCTGCCGACTAATGAGTTCTTAACTTTTGGCTCTTAGGCGTGCATTCATTGAAAGCTGAAAATTCTTATCCTTCATCAGAAATCGAAAGGCATTAATTCAAAAAATAAATGTGCTCCTTGAAATCATGCAAATAAAAGATTTTGGTTAAATAAGATCCTCACATCTTCACAATTCGCTTAAAACAACGTTAAAAATCATATTTCCCTCTTTTGTAAGAACTTTTAAGACAATAATTCAAATAGACAACATAATCTACTTGCTTCCCTTGAAAAAAAAAAACGATACCATTTTTGCTGGAAAACGATCCATCGAAAAGAGGACAAAGTACTTTGAGCGTTTTGTATTTCTCCACAAGCCTTGATATTTTCGTACTCATAAGAAGATGGCATCAAACGGGTTTCATTATTCCGTAGAAGGAGGAATGTAGGTAAATACTAACGTTGCAGGCTCACCGGAAGCGAGAGCACGTTACATACCTCGAGGCGTTCATCCGACCTCTTTTGGGGACGTATGTAACACATAAACGGCCCTACATTTGCATACGAATCGCCGAGGAATCATGCCAGACTAGCACAGATACACCTACGTAAAGGCAGCTATAGAGTCGAGGGATGAACTTTCGAATGCCCTCAAAATCTCAGTCATACTCGGTATCCAATATAGAACTTGGCTGCCTTGCAGCAGGTCACGTCTCTAATCAAAAGACATAAATATAAAATTATATCTTTTTTCCACCAAATCTGTTCTTAATGGCCCGATATCTTAAAAATTACTGCGAATTGCTTGGAAACTTGTACTACTTTTTAGATGATAAATTCAAATTAAAACAAAATTTTAAATTAAATATTAACCCTTAAAACGCAAGCGTATTTCAGAATATCATAAATATGAATATGTAAAGTAATTGTTACATTGACCAAAAATTATATTTCTAACTTTGCAAATACTGATTGGACTAATTAGTCCAACTTTGGACTAACTAGTCCAGTTATATTAAATTATACGATATAATCCTTTCACCATTATTTTAGTCCGCTTTTACCCTCAGCCCTTGAATTCCGAATCAGATAGTAGAAGCTGAATTTTACGACTAATTTACAAAATATATACATATAGTCAAATTGCTTGATCGTTGGTGAAATTTGAAATCGGCTGTTAAGCGACCGCCGTTATTCAAGATCACATTGGAGTGCCGTGTCAATATAAATGTAAATGTCATTGGGAACTACACGAGCGCATACATTGAAAGTCCCAAGAGGACGATTGCACACGGAGAATATTGCAGATGGCCGTATGGGACATTCGCCGCAATTGAATTGCCCTACGGATTGGAACGTATATAAGTGCAGGTGCAGTCGACACTTTATTTCATACACACACTTATATATATATATGTCGATCGTAAATGATCTCTATTCAGTATGTCTAACGCCAAAACATTTTATTAAGGTCATACACTTTAACTTATCGACTCTTTCAATTTTACACTCAGGTAAATTCAATATTTATATGAAAATCTTACTGTTTGTTTGTGCAATCTTCTATAAAAGAGATCGCTTTCGTTTCCCAACTTATTAGCGTTTTGAAAACACATTTTACTATTAATATATATAAATGCTAAGAAAAATCTTATAAAACAATTTTTTAAGTTGCAATATTCATTCGAAATTTTAAAACTTCTATGTAAAACGCGTAAAATATCAAAATACAAGGGGTTCGTAAATCTCGCACTTGCAAAAAAAGTGTTCTCCCTCAACAATCGAATGAAATGTAGTCTTTCGATTTGTATTGCAGGTGGAATTAATCGCAAACCTGAAAACGTGCAAATGAACTCCAGCACTTTTGTTGGGAGTTTCGACAGCAATGTGTTTCTCGTATCTGTGTAAAAATCCGCAACGCGATTGTATTAATGCAGAATAAAACGAAAACTTTATCTTTGACTCCAAACATTGTCTCTAGTATAAAATTTGCTAAAAACCAATACTTTTTCGTATCAGCTGCTGCCATTGTTTTTATTTATGTATGTAACACTTTGCCATTCCTCTCTATGAATGCAAAAATTCTACCCAGGATGGATTTGCTTCTTTTTTTTGCGTGTTCCATTTTTTTTTTCAACATTAAAATGAAACCTTTTTTATTTTAGTAACAAACGTGTAATTAATAATAACATAATTATTAATTTACTTCTTTTACATTAAATCTACTACTAGGGTTCAAGATTCTCTGCAATAAAAAAAATTGTGTACAAAGTGTTGTAGAACAGAGCAAGTACGTTTAAAAGTTCGTTGGAAAGTTTTTGTATCCGGAAATCGTGAGTACCAAGTTCGCACGTGAAACTCGTTTCTGGATAGGGGCTGCCTTGGCCCTTACGACAGTGTTCCACTTCTGGAAAATGTTTCTGGCTTGCATTTCTCTCAAATGAAAACTTAACACGAATGCAGTACAAGAGTGCAAGTTTTTAAATTAAAGTACCCAAACCGGTCTATTTCCACCCACTAGTCTCCACTCTCCTTTCACTGTATTCATGTCTTGCTCACTCACTTTCATACCACCATGAAAACTGTGGATTAAAATCTAGAAAAAAAGTTGATTTTAAAAACTCATAAGCAGCTTTTCATTCCAAGGTTAGCGAAATTGTCCTAGTTTCCTATAAATACAACTCTGAAAAACTATTCCTTTATTTATTTTAAACAGAAAATTAGAATTCGTTTAAATGCAAATTAAATAGAATAATAAAAAATGATCATCTTCTATTTAAACCACTCTTATTTTAAGGCATGAAGTGTTAATTCTCCTGTTTCTATTCCTCTCATACATTTTGCAGATTTCCTGTAGACAAATATACTTCCGTGCAAGAGGTCAGTAGATAGTGAGAGAATTTTTATGAGTATTTCGCTCATCTTCGCCGTGATTTTATCTCCCTCTTGAGACTCGTTGAAGTTGGAGGTGGGGTTGGAAGAGTGAACGTGGAGAGGAATTCATACTCCTATAAGTTGCCTTAATTATCTTAACCCTCTTGTGAGTCGTGTTTCTTCTTCTCACTTTTTGATTTGACCCACCTAGGAATTGCACTCAAAAAAGAACGGTTATTAATTAACACTTGAGGTAGAGAAAGGACTGTGATTAATTAAATTAAATTGTTCAGACAATTTCATAAAGGCGGAGAATCGCACCCAGGCCATGAGCAAGAACTTCTTCAAAGATTGAAACGAGAAGTTTAACTAAATTGAAATTTTCTTGATGAACTTTTGAAATTCTTCGTTAAACATCGTAATGGATTCAAGAACATTGTACAATTAGATAGGTTAAATGAGAATGATGAGAACTTCTAGGTGAAATGGTTCTTTGAAATTATTTTTATAACTTACTTAATTCTTAATCTTAAGAAGGATATAAAATTTTTTTTCTCAAGAAAAAATCTTAGCCGAAGATTTCGCTCACTCTTGAAACATTTGCCCCTGTACCCAAAGGAGTATTTCAACCCGAGCTGGTTCGGTCCTATCTCACAACCTTTTTCCGATAGATGCTTTAACTAATTCAGGTGGCAGTACCGTTAAAAGTACCAAGATAAAAATTTCATGAAGATCGAGGATTTTGAAAGAAGGGAGTAAAGAACAGAGGGCAAAGTTGGAACGATATAATATCGACCCTTTGAGTGTCGTTCAGCTAAAACTTTGCGGTGGAATATTCCACTTCTATTTTCAAGTCAACATCAACGCCCAAAACATGGAATACTTTGAATTAATAGTGAAACATCCGTTGGCTTACTTCTAAATTTCATGAAATCTGCTTCTCCATACTTTTAAGTAAGAAATTTGGATAACAAAACTTTCCTTATATCGACACCCTTAAAATTTATAAATTAAAAAAATCTTTATAAGACTTCAGATAATTTGAAATGAAATTATGAAATATATTTCAATATCATAAATAACTTTAATAATTTCAGATTAATATTGGAAGGTTTTTAAGGATATTCAATTATATTTCCTCATTTTATAAAATGCAGAATAATCTTTAGAGTAATGCGGAATATTCAAAAGGTAAACATCTGGATTTAGTTCTGAATATTTCTCGCCTCATTTCATATTCATTATGATATTCTCTTCAATTTTTAAATATTTTTTCGTGAGAAAACTGTGAAAAATGTTCTTATGGAAATAAAGTTTCTTCACTTTAAAATCCAGAAAAAAAATTATTTCGTCAATAAAGTACGCTGTGACCCTTCAGAATCTGAAAGGGTCCTTTGAACCGGCTTCATGACAAATAATACTGTTTTTTTTTGTCAAACATATAGAAAATTAAACTAAAAATTTTAAAATCTGTGAGAATTTTTTAAAAGTCGTTAGTCCATATTAGGCTCATTAAGATAAGTTGCTTCGTAAGTGAACATTACGTATTTTATGCAATTTCCGCATTTGCAGTACCATCTTCACCTAACTTCATTCTTGTAATAATGCGGGCAATTTTCTCCCCTGTCATCTGCAAAAGCAATTATCTTCAAGCTGATACGCGACTAGCATTAACGAGAGGCGTGAATTCAAGAAGAAAAGCATCGACAATGACAGCCTCTGCCAGGGAAACGATTACACGAACAGAGGGATTCAGATTTAACGCAGTTATACAGATTTTTCGTGTCGGTAGCTTCGCGAATATTTATTTTTATACTGCTCCATATTTCATGGTCCGTTCCAATATCTGATGGTGCTATTTGTTTTGATATAACCGGACTGTAAATAGAGTGCTTAATGCACTGTAAATTTTCCTTCTGGAACAAAGCTCGCATTATTTAAATTGATGCGACATGTTTGTCAACTTCCTCCGCTGTATATAACTTTCCTAAGCTCTTAATAATGAATCCAATATGAACAATTATTTTTTCAAATAGTGACAATTACTAGAATATTGTCAGCCAATTCAAAATATTAGTAGTACAGGTCAATGCTTAACTATTGAAGTTACCAGTAGTAATTATTTTATTAGTCAGCCAAGTAAGATGTTAGTAGTATAATCCAACGTATATCCAGACAATTACGGTCTCAGTAGCACAGATCAATTTTAAAATAAAAAAATTAATATGTCAGTAGAACAGGTCAATGTTTAATCAGACAAATAAAATGTTAGTACAGTAGTATAGGTCAATGTTTATCTATTTAAGTTGACAGTAGAAATTATTTTATTAGCCAAGTAAGGTGTCAGTAGTACAACCCAACGTATAGTCAGCCAATTAAGGTCCCAGTCAGTAACACAAAGCAATTTAAAAAAATGAATATATCAGTAGAACAAGCAATATTTGGTCAGACGAAGATGTCAGTAGTACAGGGGAAAGTATATCGAGACTACTGAGGTGACAGCAGTACACGTCAGCGTTCATCCAGAAAATTAATATGTCAGTAGTACAAGTCAACGTTCATCCAGCCAATGAAAGTGTCAAGTAGTGCAGGTAAATGTTTGATCAGTCACAAAAATAGAAAGAAAAAACTTATTTTAATCACTTTCGGTAACCAAGAGATTAATAAATTAAAATATAAGTAGTACAGGTCAATGTTTAGCTAATAAAGTTGCAGATAGTACAGGTCAATTATTAGTGAGCCAAGTGAGGTGTCAGTAGTACAGCTCAACGTACATTCAAAAAATTAAGGTGGCAGTAGTACAGGTCAATGTTAATCTAGAAAATTAAGGTGTCAGTAGTACAGGTCAATGTTATGTCAGCCATAAAAATAAGTCCAAAACTTATTTCAACCATTTTCGGTAACAGAATAAAGAATGAAAGAAAAGGAATCAACCTTTAGTAAATTGCTTTTATAAAATAAAAGTTGTATTAGCACGGAAACAACGAATTGGAATAAAAATAATATCTGTTCCTGCAATTCTTCGCCAACTTTAGTAGGTTTCCGCCTTATAAAACTGAAGTAGTGTCGCAGTTGAGTTGAACGGACTGTCGAACGTGAGTTGAAAACTTCAACACGATTCTGGTTCGACACGTTTTCCGTCGATAACTCGGTAGCGGTTCGATTCGATTTCGCCTCAGACGAGCACGCCGAGTACTTAGGTAGGAGTTTATTCTACCGAGAGAAATAGGATTATTATTATTATTATCATGGATATGATAATAGGACTCGCGAAACTTCATTTTATGCGAATTTAATTTCGTCATTAGTTATCTTAAGTATATCAATTAAAGAATTCATTCTACGAAAGTTTTCTTCTCAAAGAATATCTTTATTACTCCACTGAAAAAATCCAATAAAAATTTCAGTAATTAAAAACTATAGGTTTCTACATTTTCGGTATTTCTGGGTGATTGCGAAATTGCATTTGAATGTATTTTATTTAACAAATATCAAACACACAATCAGAATTATGTGTATAAATTGCACAATATGCATGAATGATTTTGGTTAGTGGGACAGTTGACAACGATGTATTCGACATTCACAATCAGCATGATCACGATGTTCGTTGTTGTCATGCATTAGAGGTCACGAACTTCGTTCCCTCTTCATCCTAATTTGCGTGACAGTGATTCTGCACAGTGAATACATGCTCCATACATCAACGGCTGACCAAAATCGCACGTACCTACTGTATGTTTCAGCTTTATCACCGCATTGTATCTTGCACGAAATCTACTCCAACATTATGATCTCGAAAAATATCCCATCAATTTGAAGTAACATTTATTGTTATTATTACCACGCCTAAGCAATTTTTATGAATTAGACTTGAAAATTAGTCTCTCGAGATTTTATTTATTCAGATTATTGTGATTAAATGTGACCTCTGACATTTCCAAAGATAGTAAAATTCGCGTACAGTCAGACACATAAAAAAATAAATGGTGTAAAAATACCAATGCTGAAAATTTGTTTATTTTTGTTTACAGGACGACAGGCGAGAAATATTCAGATTCATGGAAAATCTGCGAATAACCACGGATCTCATGATATCTCTATGGTTGATGATTACACGAATGGTAACTATAAAATTTTTCAGATGTATAATTTATATATATCCTTAAATTAAATTATCAATTTTGAGTCACATTAAATGAAAATTAAATAGCCAAATTAATCAATTTCGATATCGTGATGTGCTCAGAATAGATCACGTATCCAGTGTTTTATGAAGTGAATTATTATCAATTTTAAATACTTATATCATTTCACTGGAATTAACTTAGATTTAAATACAGAATGTACAGAAAGTATTTAAATACCAGACTCCTTATGATTATATTATTATACATTATATATTATAGATATATCATATGTATAATTTTTCCCCTAAATTAAATTATTGGTTCATAGTGAGAAATTTAACATTTGAGCTCTGGGTAAACATGTAAAGCATAGGCGTAACGACAAACAATGAATAATATAATATCTACGGTTCGTTTGCGTGCTAATCACCCGAATGGTTTAGCAAACTTTGTATAATGCAACTGCCGAGGTTATTTATACAAGCAAGGAAGATGGCATTGTTCGAGAATTTACTAGGCCGCAATTGTAATTATCGCTGCTCCACTTACACATAATAAATTGAATAATTTTATGCGTCATCAGTTTAGCACTGAGAGGTGTGCTTAAACTATTCATGCGAATCATAATAATTAATCGGTTTTAAAATAGTAATTATATTATTGAAATACAATTTTCGGACTTAAATTCAGCTATAGCCTGTTACTTGAAAATACAGAATATTTTACGCGTATGAATTTTAATAAATACTGTTGCATAAAAATTGAAATTTTCTAAGATTTAGGGGCCATAGAAAAAATACTGTCGAAGTTAGAAATGTAGGGTTGCAACCACAACGGATGCACTTGGAAGACGAAGTACTGGGACAAGGGCATGAATATGAATGAGAGACTGTGAAAAGGAAGAAGCAGAGAAGAGGCGAAATAAAATAATCTCTCGTTTCAGGACAAATCTTTTTTCTCCGTATATCCGGCACGATTGTGCAAAGTGCTTTCGCTGAATCTCCAATTTCAATGAAATTTTGCTCTAGGAAATTTGCCGGCTCCATGAACATTTATAGAAAAATTCAAGAAATACGGTGTGGAATTAAGTGCCTGGCACTTTATGGTCGCCAATTAGATTTCAGATTTCTAAAGGGTACACAATTTAAACCATACTTCTGTATTCACTGACCACAGAAGACGAGCGCTTAAACGCTTTAATTTTCTCTACATCCGCAGAAAAATTCTAGAAAAAAAATATTGAAATTGCTTTTGCAGATTCTCTTTGATCGTTTTCTCTATATATTTTCCATAACTGAATATTTAATTCACATTGAATTAATTAATATTTAACAATACTAGCAACTTTCAGTACATTGAAAAATAAAACACATATACGGTGTTGAAATATTTGTATTCACTTGTTCAGGGAAATTAATTTTTAAGCTCACATAAATTCCATTTCACTTACACTTTTTTTCCCGCCACAACGACCTCTTTCGTCTCCTTTTCCCCGCTATTTCACCTGAAAATCGCTACCAGATGGGGAAAATTGAATTAGTAACAGCCACACTTATAATTACAACCGCTGCGGCCCCAGTTTCTCGTCTCTCTCTCGCTCTCTTGCTCTCCCATCCTCCGCTTCGGCGATTTTGCGAGCAGCAAGCGCGCGGTAATAGCAGTAATTTTTCCAACGTTAATTTCATGCAAAAGTTTCCAGGTTCGCCGAGTCGCCGGCCGATTGGTCTTTTTGGCATGGGATATGCCGGATACAACCAAGGAAAAAGAACAAAAATAGATATCCGAGCGTGGCAAAAATTTACCAGCAATCTTTCGCGGTGGCAAACCTCCAGCAAGAGCCAAAGCTCTCTCATGGTCCGTGAAGTGCCTTCTTGCTTTTAGAAATAATGAAGGGTCTGCTTTGCTTCTCTGTCTCCATTATTCCTCTAGTACCGCGTTTACCGTGTTATTAGATAATATTATACTTCATAAGAGTGAGTGCGAGACGATAGAAGAAACACTTTCACGAGAGAGGAGCAATAAGCTGTTTAATAGAATTCTTAGACCAATGAGATTCTAAATATATGAGGTCCATATTTTTATGGTTATTTTGCTTTGGTGATAAAGGTTTATATTAGATGCGCCTATATTAGATACCCTCGAGCTATTCTAGCTTTTGAAATAACATGGAATGAATTTAAAAACGGATAGAATTTATTCAAATATATGTAAGTGCAGTTATAAGGTGACTTGGTAACACCGTATACTTACCCAATATAAGCGTTTTATGTTCCGGGCAGAAAAGTCTCAGAGTGGAACTCTCAGGATTTTGATAAGGCGGTCGTTTTTCCAGTTACTGACGTGCTATTTGCGATTCTGAAATGCAGTTTTTCGAAGCAGTAAAAAGTCGAACGAGATTTTCGCACGATGAGCGAGTATACTTCTATTCGAGAGGCTATAAACGGAACGTTTTGTGACATCCTTGCATCGATCACTTTACATATCATTCGAGAAAAAGTGACGACAAGAAAAAAGTTCCCATAAAACATTTTCATTGGACACAGATCTTCTCATGAATGATTAAACACTCTAAATGAAATCAAGAAATTACTCTATTTGAAGATCAGAGATTTATACCCAAATAAAATATTCATTTTCTTTTGCGAAAAGAAATTCATAAATATTGCTTTACATAAGAATCGGGCAAATTTAAATGACAGAATCGATTAACTAATTTAGTTAAATAATGCTTTAAAATTAAGTAGCTAAGTTTTCATTTACTTATTCATTTATTTATTATTTACCATATCTTGAATTATCGGCTATAATTTAAGCTTCAGACAGATAAAAAATTCACATTTCTACCTTGCAATATCAGTTGAAATTTATAATTTATAATTTTCCATTTTATTTACTAAAGAATAGAAATTGGGGAGAAATACAATTTTCATAACTATATGCGCATGTTAATTAATGATGAATAGATTATAAGCTTAAAACTTTAAGTTGGTGATAAACACCCTATAGTGATGTAAATAATCTATAGAATTATTCTGAATATATGAGTGCGTGAAAATAGAAGCAAAATGGAAACTAACTTTGAATCCAACATAATGAAGGATACCATGTTTGAGTTATATATATTTGAGAATAACTTCTGTACTGTTCCAACATCATTTGTAACTTCTAAGTTTACTTTGTGACACTATGGCGTATATATATATATTCATCTAAACCTAGTCAAATGTGCTGTGGAAATTAACATCCTACTGGTTTAGATAATTTAGGACTATTAATAGCTAAATAAATAGAAAGAAAGTAAACAGTTATTTGGACTTCATATATCCAAAAATAAAAACCCTTTTCTGTTATAAATGGAAATTAAGAATGAAGGGACATTTAGGAGCGCTCTATAAATTGCATTATCATTCCAAGTGCAAGTTAAAAGTGCCGGAAGGTAAAATTTAGCTGACTCATGTAATTTTTCGAAGGGGATCCATTGCAAATCTTCGTTTCCTTTCGCTTTGCGTTTCACCTAGTCAGAAAGAAACCGTCTACTAAGTAAACATCGTCAATGCAGTAACGTTAGTAAAAGAGGTAGATGCCGGACAAAGAAAGGCAGGGCTCTAACGAGAATCCATTGCTTTTGAAAGCTCCCAACCCCCGGCCCCTTTCTTCGCTTCTTGCCACGAAAGCCTCACGTGTGGTTAGGGTCGACAGAGCTAAGAAAACACAGTGGGTTAAACCCATGGGCAAGATATATTCCTCATCTCAGTAAAAACTACAAAACTGCTAATTTCATTTCTCGTTAAATTGTTTTTAAAGTTCTTGTCTTTAATAAAAAAACGAACTCTTAGAGAATTTTAGTATATTCAGTTGTTTTTCATAGATTTACAATATTTAAAATTTGCTTCCAATTTATCTACATTATTTAAATTTGATCAGAAACTAATCGAATAATAATAATCGATGCTGATGATAGGTCCTACGTGCTGAGAAGGTAGTTATAGAAGCAGTCCATACAGAACTTAGTATACTTGATTATGTCTGCGTATTCCCTTGTTGAACATAACATTCTCTAGGTTATGTCTGTGCTACGAAATACGTATCCATTAAAGACAGTCGTTACCCTGTACCAATGCACATGATGATCCGTCGTATGGGTACCTATATTTCCCATTAGATACACATAGGCAACACATCTGTTGAGCCACGTTACATCCCTTGTCGACACCATCAAGAGTAATATTTCTTAAACGAAAATACCTGTATACTAATATCATGTTAAGTATACTTTATACTTGTTTCTTAAAATATCTGATATATTCAGGTATTATAAAGTTCACAAATCGTAATTGTCTTTTATATTCTCGGTTTTTTCTTACAGGTTTACCAAGATTTGCAGAGCCAATACCTAATGTAACAGTAAGCGTGGGACGCGATGCTCTCCTTTCTTGCGTCGTCGACAATCTACAAAATTTTAAGGTAACTGATGAATTTTCAGAATTGATTACGTAACTTTCCTCACTTATCAAGTTTTTTTTTTAAATGAAAACATCAAAGATGAAAATGTGGTTAGAGTTTATTTATATACCTACCAATTTTGTTAATTTCTGTCTTCTAAAAGAGAATAAAAATTGGACTACAATTATTTTATGTTACGCAATCGACCCACTGAAAATTAATAACTGAAAGTTGGTTCATTTATTACAAAGTATAACTAATGTAGAATTTTTCATACCATTTTAATTTTTAGTGCATTTTTATTTTAATTTAATTAAGATGACTAGCCACAGCGTATCTCCAAGATTAAATGAAGTTTGTCTAGCAGAAGAGTCGCAAAGTGACTTCATCACGTCACTCACTAAATGGAATCTTTCTCTTGCAGACTCGTAGACAAAATTCAGTTTCGTTAACATTTTATTCACGTAGACTGCTGGACCTTCGTTCTTTAAGATAGCTACTCTTTCTAGACAAAGTCACGAACAAGATACGAAGAATACAAAAATATAAAGATCTATCGCCATCTTAGCATTTTAACAAGAGTAAATTCCTTTCTCATACTTTCGTGTCGTGCAAGGTTTCATAAAATCTACTGCAAGGTTTGAAAAGTAAATTTAACTTTTAAAATTGAAACCGTAGCAGACAATTTATTTTTCAAATTATTTTCGCTGAACTATTTTATCTCATTATTAGAAGATTTGTCGCATTTTCAAAGATCAAGACAGCTTTAGAATTTACAGTTGGCATACCAAGAATAATACTTTTGAGATTTAAAAGGCGCAACAGGAAAAAACGTCAGTTGAACACAATCACAAAAGAAAAGTCAGAAAAGACGGGCAAAAGAGGGAAACCAGAGTACAATAAAATTCTAGTAACAATAGGTATAGTTTCTTGGATGTATTAAAACCACTTTTGTAAGAACTCTTGACAAAGGAACACAAGAACGTTTTCTCGACCATTAAATCAAAAGAGATGTTCTTTTTATACGAGTTGACTTGTTATACTTACTTACAGTACATTTAAGACTCAAAATATTTTTAAATTTCATCGTATAGGGAATTTTTTAAAAGAAACCAGAATTATTTCAAACTTTCACAAACAAATTTGAGAAGCTTCTCTACCAAAAGCGTCTGTGTTCAAAACACGCTAGCATGAACCTGGCGCAAATTAGAGTAACAAGACTTGCACTTCCAAGCCTCCCAACAATTCCCAACTCACACTTTTAGGAAAGTGCATCATTGCGAAAACTTGAACATTAATCGGATTCTATAGGTTGCCGCAAAATTCGAAATTTACGCGGAGAAACGCATTTCGTCGAGAAGTGGATTAGGAAGGCAGCGAGCTGGATTACCGTAATATCGATCTGTTGAAAACTCTTGTTGGAGTAATCTCACCACCTAATCCTGATAATACTTCTTCGATAATCCAAGACGAGAAATTCCAGTCGAGCATATTAGTTCACACTATTGAAGTTATGTTCAGTATTTCTACAGTCATATGGAGAACATGTATTCCTTCACTAGGATAACTTCATAAATTTCTCGTCTGACTAGAGAGCTGAAAGAGCTCTGGTAGTTTTGAAAGGATATACTTTACTTTACTCAGGAAACATAGTTCGTAAGTTTCAATGGCTACGCTTTCTAAAGTATTTTGTAAGCAGGGATGAAACTTTTCAGAACTTTTTATTATTGTCAAAACGACTGAATTCTATCGAGTTTCTCCTACGTTATTAAACAAAGTAATTATATTTATATGCATTTGATAAAAGACTGACAAATTTCTTTTACCAAACTATCGACCACAGTTTTCTAACTCCTTTCCAACCTTGAAATTTAAGTTTTTCGAAGGACAATAGCCTTTTCATGATAAATGGACCAAGTAAAGTGGCTAAAGGTGTATATTTTCTGATTTTAGGTGGCGTGGGTTCGCGTAGATACACAGACCATTCTATCCATCCATCATAATGTAATCACTCAAAATTCTCGCATCTCGCTTTCTTTCAACGATCATCGATCTTGGTATCTTCATATAGCGAATGTTCAGGAAGTAGATCGAGGCTGGTACATGTGTCAAGTAAACACAGATCCCATGAGAAGTCGGCAGGGCTACCTCCAAGTTGTAGGTAAGTTTCCTTCTCAACAATCAAATATGCAACAAACACGTTCCAACCCTATTGTGTAGCATGAGAGGGACAAATTGCTACACCTTGTTATCTTCTACTAAGACTATGATTACATAACTAATTTAAGAAGTTATGCATGTAATTTACGAAGGCAAATTTGAATTCTAGGTCACAAGAGTCGTCCAATTTATCAATTAAGATATCACAAGCAGAACTTTCTACTATTAACTTCAAGATACCCATTTTGAAACAATTATTTACATTTATTTACTTACTGTGAAAGCTTTTCAAAATAAATCTCAAATCTTAAAAGAAAATCTTGGCAAATATTTCGCTTTAAGATTTCTTTTAACGAGCACGCCAATAGTCGTCATAAATATGGCTGATGCACACGAATGACCTAAAAAATATTTCCGTGAACTCACTATTTTCGTTCTTCCTATTACAGTGCCGCCGTCGATCATTGCCAAAGAAACAAGCACGGACATGGTTGTACGCGAAGCTTCGAATGTAACATTAAATTGCAAGGCAACTGGAGCCCCAGAACCTTACGTTATGTGGCGACGTGAAGATGGAGAGAATATTAATTATAATGGAGAAAGTGGTGAGTATTATTCCGACATTTTATATTTATCTTAAAAAAATAATTATTCTTTCATTACAATGTTCAATACAACGTTCTGGAAAAAGAATAAAATCGTCAAAAAATTAATGAATAAAAGAGAAGTTTTCAATGGATAAATATTTATGAACTCGATAAAATTAACGGTAAAATCGTTTTAATAATGAAATTTTAAGTGCAAAGATTGGAAGCAAGGAAACATTCAAACCAGGTCTCTTATAAATTACAATACCTTTTTCATTTTATTATGTAAACTAAAAACAAAAATTCTCGGTGTGCATCATTTGTTAAACACAAAATTCATTTGCCTAATGTGATGTTAAAAATTACTTTAACCGTCAGAATACATTTTGATCGAACTAAATGTGTGGGACAGAAATTATGCAGAAACTGTCCAATGTAATACGTTACTTCCACGATCAATTATTACCAAATTCCTGTCCAACATCGAAATTCTGTCGGTCGATTAACTCGGTGTCCTAATGCAATTATTCAGCCACGAATGGCATTTCACATTTGTGAAGACTCGTTCACAATACATGAAGTTTAGTCAAAAGTGGGTACTGCACTGTATCATTCCGAAATAATGCGGACACAATTTATGGAAATTGATTTAAAAACATTATTTACACTTATTTTCTTCAGGAAATATAATAGTCTGTATAATATAATATATAATATAATATAATAGGTCATTTTCTTGAATCTAAAGATCCGATTTCAGATAAAACGAGATGTTTAATTTCATTCATATATTCCAAGGTATTAAAAATACATCAAACTTAATATTATAAGTCCGTAAGAAAAGTTGCAGGATTGCCATTAAATATTCAATAAACCTGGATTGAAAACTTCCCTAGATAATTATATAAAGATACTCAGCTTTATCGGAAAAACATTTTACCTGGATCTACAATTTTTATATGCCTTAGGTTCACGTCAAGTACAATTTTATAAAGATATATTTTTCAATACATTCTTAAATTAATTCTGTTTTATGACATCTCATATTTTAAATTCAATATACTGCATCAATTGAAAATCATTTCAGGAAAAAATATGCAGTAAAAGAACATGATATTAAAACTGCTTCGTTTCATTTCTCGCTATATAAATGCGCCATTTTTTAAGTGAAAGAATACTGTTATTAAATTTCTGGGCTTTTGTGTCTATGACACAAGAGACTAATTACTGAATGTAGTTTAGAGGTGGAAGAACATAAAATTGAGTTATGCCTTTCCAAGTGTTGTAATAGATGAGTTATTTTATTTGGTGAAGTAGTTTCAAACGAGTCATATTCCTTAATATAGGGTGAAAATGATATGCTAATTATACAATGACGTTAACTGTTCTCTAAAGAGTTTATGGTTCACTTTGTCTATAATAAATACAATTTTTATGGACTTTTATGACACCGTTTAATATATCTTTAATAATAGTTTATGTGTAAAAGTATTACATCGTGAGGAACACTACATATCGGATACAAATTTACACAATTATTGTTTAAATAAAAAAGTGTAAAAGTAATCAAACCTGATTCTGGGCAATTAATATTCCAGAAAGTAGTTTTAATAAATAGTTTTGTAGCAATGAAAATTTTCCACATCAGCTGATATTGTTATGAATATAGTACAATTGTTGCAGTAATCCAATCTAGTTTACTCTACTTAAAATTATAGTGCCTACTTTAAGGCTATGCATCAATCAAAAGTTATTACTAATTTACCTAATATGAATACGAGTTCTCTCAACTTATGCTTTACAGGGAGTAATATTTCGCATTTTGCAGTTTCGCCTACCATAAACTTGCGTCTGAATTAATTTATAGCTTCATGCATTATTCTGTAGTTTAAATACATATTTATACTTTTTTAAATTAAAAAATTTGTTAAGTTTTTCATATAAAAATTCGAAATATTTTTCATGTGTGTTATAAATAGAAGAATATACTCGTATTTCTAGGATATTTTTATTATATAAGAGGGTTCTTTCGATGCCAATTATATTTGAGTAAGTCCTGAAAGCTGTTCTTATCTCACATACTGGAATTCTATTTTCAGCATCGAAATATACAATTCGTCCTTGTTTCCTATTGTTGAATCGCATGCTCTTCGTTCGTACAAGTAGGAAGCATTGGATCGATCCGCAAATACCGCGACGTCGTTTCCCTCAGAGCTAGTAGTCGATATCTTGTATCGCGTGAAGAACGAGCATAATGGCTCCATCATGTAGTCTGGAATACTGTAAATGTTGTATACATGTCACTGAATCTATGAGTTATCAATGTCGTTTATCTAGTATCTAGTTTGAAACCAGATTCTCAAATAAAACCACTCAATATTTGAATAAGGTCCATCGATAGTCGAGTCAATAAACATATAAATAACGAACTGAAAAATTAGGAAACATCAAATAGATTATTAAGATCATTACAGGACATGTACAGTAAAATATAATTTTGGTCTTGATTTAGATTGACCTAAAATTATATTGTGGCTCTTCTATAAAGGTCCCTTTTGGACAAATAGGGATAAACAACTTTGTAGAATACAAATTCCAGACCAAAGTATATTATTAAACAAACACAAAGCATATGTTATCAATTTATAACAGCTTCTGTTCTCTGGTTCAACATATCCAATGGCAGTTGTTTAGTGTCACAAGGCATCTGTGAAAAATAACACAATTTAATCTTTCGAGATACATATTAGATTACCCAGCACTGTTGGCATATTATATTACACGGTAGATTATACCTTAATGCATTATATGTGGCAAGCATTCTCGACAGAGATCGATGGGGAGAGAATTTTCTACGCAGGAATAATTTTCATCTCTCCCAGCTGTAAAAAAAAAGCATTAATCTTTATTATTTTAGGATACGCAGATTGAATCAACTCATAAAGCCTCTCTCTGAATTTGGATGAATGAAAGTTCACATATATAAATATGTCAAATTGGTTACTCTAATTTTTTTAAATGATGAATGCGCAATAATTAGTAACCCTTTCTTTTATGATTCGATATTAATATTTTAACTTAATCTTTAAAATAAATTTTTATGGCACGAGTGTCAGTTATAGAATGTCTGTCTGCCCAAGCACTGATTTTACTACTTAACTCGATTGATTTCTGCCTCTAAAAACTCCCCTGAGTAAAACTGGGACAAAATGAATTTTCAGAGGAAAAACCGGACAAGGAGATTATATTAACGTTCTATTTATGCCGGGAGAATTTATTTTCTCTCATTTTTATTCTGAAGAATTTTTATAAGGAAGTTTTTAAATAATGAGCTCTAGTAAACATATATTGGAATCTCTACTTTGACACAGAGAGACAAAATCTTTACAACTATTCGACTATTCGACAATACGGTAGTAGTGTTACATTCGATTTGGTTACTCGTTCCTCTCGTGTTTCCGGCAATTCCTTTTCCTTTTTTCGGATCGTGCTCTCAGCCGAATGCAGAAGGGGTGGTGAATGGGGGTGAGGAGAAAAGAAAGGGGAAATGAAAAAGAGAAGGCTGAATCATTGGAGAGGAAAAGAGAACGGGAGAATGGATACGTATCTAACAGGAGGATGTCTGGAGGCTATCAGGCGGCAAGTAATGGCGTTAGGAAGCCCTCGTGCCCTAGAGGGCAACATATCAGTTAGTATCGCGCCAAGCTTTCAAGTGCATTCCTCAATATTCTCCCTAATTATGCTAATAATCTCGTCGTAGACTACGACACATGACCCTTCAATGAAAGACTCTCACACCCCAAGCACAGTATAATATACCGTAATGTCACAGAATAGGTGAATCTGCAATTTAGCTGACAATGACAATCCTTGAAAATACTATCAGAATTCTGATAATTATTACGTACGTAATTCTGTGTAAATTTTCGAACCTTAAAGAGATGACTGTGTTCCTGGAATAGGATAGTTTGGAAGTATTGGAAACAGAAAAGAAAACATAACATGAAACGCATCTCACGAATGATAGGCTATAGAACGAAATAGATCTCGGGATATGATTGTTACGACATACAGTAGCGCTGAAAAGTATTTTGTAGACACGTAATTAATGAAAATGAAAATGTTTATTACAAAAATTATAGTCTTATTAAAAATTATTAGTCTTACAAAAATTATATACTCGATAATACTATTTTCACAAGACTCCAACATTAAACAATCTACAAAATACTTTTGAGCGCTACTGTATATTACATCATGCATTGTTGAAGCATGATGATTGAACCATATGATTGAACTATAATAACTCATATGAGAAGAGATGAGAAAACTAGGGTTTGCTTTTCATGATTCTGCGTAAAGCTTGGAGGCAAGGCGCGACATTCGATAAAATGCGAAAGACTGCACTTTCTAGAAAACCCGTTTAACGCTGTTCCCTATAAAACTAAAACCATTGTGAATTGCTAGGAAGTCTTTCTTACTACTTCGACTTGAGAAACTCTGAAAGTGCTTTTACCAAGGAGTGAGTGTCAGGAAGATTTTTATTTTGCACTTTTTTAAGGTACTTCGGATTCGTGCGATTGGCTATCTGAGAAGGATTCGGTCCAAAAATTCCTTGTAAGCTTTGATTCCAATTCACAGGGTGGAAAATTTCTTAGAATTTCGGACTAAAGTGTCCGCACTTCTATTGACTTTACCATAAATCAAGATTCAGGCTTCAAAGTGAGTTTTTAATTGAATTTTTAGGGAAAATTTAAAAATGCATCGCGACTATGAAACAATGTTTGGAATCTTTTAATAGAACTAGTTTTAGCATAATAGTAAGTTGAGTAAAATACTAAAATAGCAAACGGAATTGCGTTGCACTCATTGTTCATGTAAATCAAAGCACTCTCCATTAAATTTAAATTTCCCCTTATATAAACCGCGAGGTAAATCCATCCATTGTTCCATAAACAATACCTCAGACAAGAGGTGCTATGCTTGCGAGCAAAATAGGGATTTTAATCGAGTATTCCCTCTAGACTTGTATTATCAACTTAGATGGTTAGCGAAACATTCAAACGAAGGAAACTGTAGATTCAGCGTTATTTCTTTTCAAAGTAAGTTTTGTTCTTTAATCTT
Source organism: Synergus itoensis (assembly GCA_904066005.1). Taxonomy (NCBI): domain Eukaryota; kingdom Metazoa; phylum Arthropoda; class Insecta; order Hymenoptera; family Cynipidae; genus Synergus; species Synergus itoensis. The sequence goes on along the minus strand of CAJFCP010000036.1, from coordinate 6,643,153 downwards.
TTAATCTAGTAACTTACAATTAGATTACGTAAATTTTAATTATGGTACACAATATTCATATATATAAAACATCTAATCGCATATAATCATATAAACATCTAAAGTTGCTAAACTCGTCAACATATTATCCATTAACTTGTCAAGTGTAATTTCATGTATTTTCGCCTTTTATTTATTTTTTCTTTGATTTGAAACGCTTACGTGAAATCCGAAACATCACTTTTCATTTTCTACCCGTGATATCTTATCGTCTTAGCGCATTAACGTTCGTATATATGATAGTCTCATGGTACAGAGTCAACATTTCACACAAGAAGTTTGCAGAAGCAACCGAGGTAGGGAATTTCCTACAAAAACTTTCGATCGTCGACTATATCTATATCTGACATCTCTTCGCTATTTCGTGTTCAGTAAAGTTATTTACTTTTGTAAATAAATAATTTAATTAGAGTCATATTTTTGATTGAGCCAATAATAATTTCGTTTGATCAAATGGCATAAATGAATGATAAATATTGGCATCGACTAAAGAAAATCATTTACGTGGATAATTTTTGAATTGCTTTTATTTACAATCTTGTTAATCAAAACGAAGTGCAAATCAGTAAAAGTTTCAAAGAAAACACATCTCGTAAATATTGAAGAACGTAGCTTTTGAGGACAATAGAGTTCTTTGTTCGAGATGCAAATTCACGTAAATCTTGTCTCGATCTTTCGAGGCGCTTAGAAAATGAATGCAACATGATGCAAATGGGAGCCGAGCAAAGTGCAAAGCACTCTTTGTCGCAGAGTGTCCAATAAACGATCCAAGCATATACAATATATACATGTATATATATACGCATGGCAGCTAGGTTTCTCTGTAGTATTGAGAGCTCCTTTGTACTTCCAAAGCTCTCCTTGGAATTACCGATAACTTGAGCAGCGGACAACGACCTTCTTGGTTTTGCTTTACGACCGAACGTGGCAGTAAGGATGAGTGAACATCATCCTCGAAATACGCAAATACCATGAGCGCTTCAACCGGAAGTCTTCAAGTATTTCAGATGGTGATACGGGAAACTCTCATACTCCTGAAAACTACCCTTCTCAGCGAAAATCTTATTTTATTAGCTTTTTTCTTCCAACTTCAATATTGAAGTTGACCTCATAGTGTCGAGCAAGTACTAACATTGAACATGAAATGATTTTTGTAGTCTACTTTCTGATATTAAATTTTTCCTCAAAATGCTTCCCTGACTTCATGAATAGATCGATAAAGAACAATGAGATTCGAATCTCAGCTTCATAGCAATATACACTGTCAGCGAATAAGTTAAATTTAAGTGGAACGAACATTGGAAAAATAACAAGCAAATATTTTAAAGAATCAACCCACAAACACAAAAAAAAAGAATTGACGATTTTATAAATAGCGAGTATTTTCGGTGGAATTCAATTTATAATAACTATGAAATCTGGTTTTATTTCCATTATCGTTTGAAATAGGAATGTAAGCCATATATTTTCAAGTGTATTGCTGAATTGGATTGCAGAAGATGTAGTTTTCCTCCCAGCATATAGTATACTATTTTAGACGATTTTATGAAGCGAGCGAACACTCGAACTTTACTGTTTCGATCATCGGAAGTGGAATGAGTTTATGACCCCCCCGTCAGAAAAAAAACCAACCTCAATCGTCGTAGTTTTCATTGAGATCATTGCTCTCCCACGTTTTATTGCATTCGCGACATACTTTTAGATCTGCTTTAAAAATACTATACAATTTGAATAATTACCATAATCTTTCACAGCAAATACAGTTCAAAGGGTTTGACTGACCAAAATATTCTCAAAATGATTTTTTTCACTTCCAACATCATTAGTTCGATATTTAACACTATATTTTATTTTTGTTGCAGTGAGTGTCGTAGATGGCGAAGTATTACAATTTGTCAAAATTAGTCGTCTACACATGGGTGCATATTTATGCATTGCTTCGAATGGAGTCCCACCATCAGTCAGTACACGTGTTTCTCTTCGTGTACAATGTAAGTAAACATTTTCTCTGACATAATTTAATAAATAACCTGAACCCTTCTAGAATTAAAATGTCTACAGGAAGAAATTATATTGTTTTTATGAGAAAGAGCTCTGAGGGATTAATTATGAAAGCCTCCACGAGAAAGTTCTATTAACAAAATGCATAAAACTTTGTACATCATTTTATAATTAAAAATTTAAAATATTATGAAGTTTTACGAATGAGAATTAATCTTTATTCTATGCATGTAATATTTCATAATAATGAAATGAATAATGAGAATGACACTTTTATTCCTATAATAATCATTTTCTTCATGGAGTTGACGAGTTTTATTACTAGCGAGACTATCTAATATCTAGACCGGTGGAACCGATTTTAATTAACCAACTAGTTAAACGCTAGGATTAGAGGTGCATAATCGATTTTACTAAGAGAAGTGAAGAAGTGTTGGGAATGTGAAGGTCCTGGCAGTATAAGCCTTCCAGATTACGCTTTAAATAGCGTGTCTGACCAAAACTGGCCTTCTCCACTGATTCACTCTACCTACTTCGTCAACAACCTTTCACATATATCCTCTAATCAAACTTTGTTAATTAACTTTTCCTGAAAGTTTAAATTATTCAACTTAGATAAAATATTCATATATTCCTGTATAAAAAAATGAAAATTTTTTTTATTAAAATAAACTAAGAAAGGACTGATTTTTTATTCATATATATATATTTCTTTTTTAAGGGTGAATTTATATAACTTCTCTGCCTTAAGAAAGGAATAATATATTCAAATAAGGTCATATCTTCTTTCCGAGAAAGATTTTATCGCTTACATATGAGACATTTCAACTCTACTTTACGGCAGAGATGAATAGGTAGAGTTTTATTCATAAGAACTGTACTAGTAGAATAAAAAAAAAAAGTGTTTTAGATAATGACAGAGATAAAAATAAAAATAATTTTACGTATTATCTGTTTACTAAGTCTTTCCTAAGATCATTACTTTTATAATATATGAAATAAACTTTCACTCATATTAATATAACGTCCATACAAAATTTCCCTCACGAAAAACTTTGTTTTATCCAATGGTTGATATCAGTCAAGGAAAATTTGATTAACTAATTCGTTCCGTGTAATAAAAATTCGATTGTATGTACTTAAATTATAATGTAAACTCTCTCTTCTTAAGTACTTACATAGCCAATAATTGTTTTAATTAGGACGGGGATTACGTGTACATATTAAATTGTTTAATAATGACGATTTACGTGTGCAAATAATGATTGGAGTAGAGGCTCTAATTTGTTTGACTGATGTTGATTGAGCGTGACTAATGAATACACATATCGGGTAGTAAACTAATTCATGTAAAGCTATTGTGATAGCCGACATGGTCGAAGGATCCTGACCATTGTCAAGCCATTGAATTCTATGCAATTGCCGGTAGAACAGACACCTACACCGTATGAGCATTCCACGCGCATAGCAATAAAGAGGACCGAGTCTCCTGCGGGTGTGGTGTGCAATGCATTAGATCGGTTTTCAACGTCTCATTAAGCCTCCAATTTACTGCCGGCTACTTGACCCAGATATGCTCGATATACGCTCATCCGTCCCTTTGCGCGTTATTGCCATTTATGCGACTGCACCGTGTCTCCTATAATCTACTGTGTAATCAACTTCACTTTGACATAACTTCACTTTTACCTATGGAAATAAACTTCCTACTAGTATATATGTACATTACATGTATTTTACAGATTTTAGATTTAATTTTCCTGTGTGGTGTTTTATTTGTCAAATAGTTCCTCCGATGTTGTCGATACCAAATCAATTGGAAGGGGCTTACATCGGGCAAGATGTCACGTTGGAGTGCCACACAGAAGCTTACCCAGACTCAATAAACTATTGGACAAACGACCGTGCGGAAATGATTGTTTCTGGTAATTTTATATTTTAGTTCAACATTTAAATAGCAGAGAGCGTGGAACTATATTCTATTGGCAGTCTTCCGTCAAATTTCAATCTCTCTAAATTGGAATTGACAACATAATTATTCATTGAAATACAGCTTTTGAAAAAATGGTATATATCAATTTTCACGGAACACTCTACATAGAATTTTTTCACGCGGTGTAGATCTCACTCAGGTTCATTGTCGAAAATTCGTTTTCCCTATGACACGTTTTTATTTATTTTGTGTCACAGAAAATTTTAATAGAATGTGTAGTTTGCATAGCGTAAAGTCGCTCAAGAGGGATCGCAGTCCAGAGAAAAAGGGAAATGAAATGAACAGAAAATTAAAGCAAGCAATCAACACAAAGTGCGTGACGCGACTACCCGACCAGACTCACCTCGATGGCAATATGTTCTGGAAATGTCACATACTGCATTCAGATTTGAGTTGAGGGGAGGTGTAGGGGTCAGAGAGATGAGATTTCCACGAAACGTGATTGCGGCTCAACGTGACAATGAGATTTCAAATTAACGGACATCCTCAAGATTCGACTAACAGTAACATGTCGATGGCTTTTCAAATTAAAAATTAAAATCTCATTTCGCACCTTGCATTCTCTACACAAGAGAAATTTGTAATTTTACATTAATATTTAGCAGTTATTCAGTTCTAGTTCCCACTCAAATGCAAATTAGTTGTATTCTTTTCGTAAATTGAGTAAAAATGCACACTACATATTTCATATGGCATTGTTAGTTTTTCTCTATACATATAATGCACAACTAAAAAATTTTATAGCCAGGATTTATAAGAAAAATTCTTGAGGTTTGAATATTTCAAGAGTCCAAATAAATTAGATTTATTTCTCGTTTCATACTTCAGTGATAATGGATAAAATCGTTCACTGGTTAATATTTTATTAAGTTTTGAGAAAGTGAAAACTTGTTTATTTGCTCTGGTTTCACTTCTACTCTTGGCTCAAGTTTTATTCAGCTTTTGCTGAATGTTGATAAGTGTAGAGGAAATCAAAAATGGCAAACAAGAAAAGTTACTTCTCAATATCAAAGATCCGTATCTCTGGAATTGGCAAACCGTAAAACTTTTTTCTTAACTATATCTCGAGAGATGAACGTGAGTTGAGATCTCTGCTGCTTGTGTTTACCTTCCAACGGGTGATAAAAGGATTTGATTTTACTTGCCCAGGCAATTCCATTGCAGGAGACAAGTACGAAGCTATTTCTACAAAAAGTGGTTATAATCAATACATGTTACTCAAGATCAGGAACGTCGGACCCAATGATTTTGGCTCGTACAAATGCATCGCACAAAATTCTTTAGGAGGAACCGACGGAGTTATTAAATTAGACGGTGAGTTCGAGTTCTTTATTTTATTGTCAGCTGAATTAAATTAATGTCAATTTTCATTTTATCGAATATTCACTAACATCTTTATTATTTTTGTTACAGAAATACCAGCACCTTCCACCACGACTACGCAGCTGTCAATTTTTGCGACGGCTTCTTCAAAGCAGAATGGTATAAATATATTGTGACGTTCTATAGTGATTCTTTAGAATTGTGCCATTTATTTTCTGTTTTTTATTTTGTGTTCCAGTCCCCAATTTGTGTTTTGAACATTTTTAGTTTTATTATTATCCAATCTGGAGAATCGGACGAAAGATCCTAATCTTGTAGATTAGGAATTTTAAATTCAACTCAATAAATTTGTTAATTATTGTTCGCTATATTTATCTTGATTTTCTTTGAAGTAGTAATTTGATTTCTCGTCCCACCCGTTTCTGCCAAGCCGTCACAACGCTAGTCATTGGTTCTACTTACGAATACCATTAAATTAAGAGTGCACTTAATATAAAAACACACATTTAACTTAAAATTTTTTCAGTTTACATTTTTTACAACATGATAAAATAGAAAAAATTTCAACTTCCTTAGGGAGGAACGGTAATAAGAAATCACGACAGAGGCCAATCGACTATGAAGTGGAGGAATGGCGGAATCCAGGTCAGTAATTATCTATTTTAACAGACTCCGTATATCGTAAACTCCCAGAGTGATCGAGCAACATTGTTGCTGGAGTAATTAAGATAATTAAAACATCCACATTGATCCATACGATTTTGTGTTTGCCGAGATTTCATCCCCCTATTTCTATCACTCTTCTTCGCAAGGGTCACTGATTATTATCCTTGCTCTTCAAAAACTCTATTATTGGCTTTTCATGATTAAAAGAGAAACGTGAATTTTTTATGAATCTTCACTGAAAAAAATGGTTTAGCTATCCCAGCTAGACGTATCGCTGGATTTCGTAACTCCTAGAAATGTAGCT